>JAVQJG010128759.1:0-12237 GCA_036024015.1 Craterocephalus amniculus | reverse complement strand
AATTGTCGAAGCGATACCATATATGCTTAACCTATAACTTCCCACAGGTTACATGACATTAGCTAAATTCTCTCTTTATGGGCTCCTCAGACACCATCTTCACCTTTTTACTTTGTTAAGCTTTGAACAACTTTCAAAGAGAAAGTAGCATGAATCACAGCCCGCTGTGTTTTATAGCTGAAGAGCAAAGTGCTGCAGGTCACATGATCCATGAGATACAGATCCGCTCATGCCAAGTTGCATGCCTGGTATCTGTAGAGGGCAGCCTCCTCAGAGTGTCGATATGTGTCAAACACTGCATTGAGCCCAGAAATCATCCATTAATTCTCACATTAGGCTTTTAATGTGTGAAAATTTGGAGGAAAATTACAGGTTTGGGACCCCTAGTGGCAAAAAGTTGCACAGTATCCCCTCAAAGTGAATGTTTCATGTAGCACTTCATTGTTTGCTATTGTATATAGTATTCAGATTGATGATGGATGTTGACCCCAGGGAGAATAGTGATTAATATCTCAGTAGCTAATGGGGATCACAAAAAATAAACAAAAAAAAACTTTTCTGTGTGCTTTTAAGTTGCACAATCAAGCAACAGAGCGCTAGATAATTCTTTTGTCCATTTTAAATTTCACATTTGAAAGGGACTCTGTTTATTGGTGCATTAGTCACAGCTTTGTAAGATGAAAGCATTGCTCAGAACTCAGGGAGGAAACAGGGCTGTCTTTACCACATCCACATACCACATCAGTTTGAATTTAAAACTTTTTGTCTGTGCTCATGCTAAAGTCACAAACATTGCATCTTTGTGTTGTTTTACATCTCAATTATCACTTTCAACATGAGGAAGGAGAAGTGGTCAGTGGTGTTAGTATGTTGACTCACACGCTAGAGGACCTGGTTTCACATCAGTCTGAGGGCTTTTTCATTTCAATTTAACTCGAACTCATCAACGTTAGAACTACTGCACATGTTTAAGTCTAAAAGGCATCAGCTCTGCAACCTTTGGATTTACTTCCCTTAAGTCACTAATCTAGTCATTACCAAGTCGATCTAATCATCCACTTCACTGAAGTACGTTAAAGAAACACGTCATGGTTCTGTGTCGCAGTTTTCAACCACAGTCTGATAGAAAGGCTGATAGTATATGAAGAAATTCATACCTATTACTCATTTTCTATTAAACTGATGTCTAGATAAATGCCAGCTGCACACAGGCCTAGCAGAGGCTGTGTTTGGATTGTGTGCTTATTTACACACCGTATAGTGTTCTTGGATATTATTTGAACATAACGATGCTTCATACTTCCGTGTCTGACATTCACATTGCTTTTAAAAGAAATGGCTGCAGGATAGTTACATACCAGTTCTAAGCTGACCGTGACATAAAACTTAAGGACACAAATATGTGCACATGTTTACCCATTTTTATTCATATTGTTTCCTCACACAAGCATTGAATGCGGCTGTAAATATATAAAACTTTTTCGAGCGCCAATAATGAAGTGATAATACCACACTTTGTGTTTGCGCCACATCACAATTTGTGGTGTACAGCTTTTCTACAACACTTCACATGAACTATGTGACAAGTCTGTACTGCAGCATTAGAGACTTTTGATTCACTTAGTAAAAAACTTTAAACACCTTCATAAAACAGCTGAGTTGTCACACAATGTCCTCCATTATGAGCAAGTGATGGAGTTTCATTGTTCTCACCAGCGTCCTCCCACCATTCAAAGACATGCTTGTTACTGCAGGTAAACTGGTCACACTACAGTTTCCCTTGGGGTGAGTGTGTGTGTCATTGGTTCTGTCTCTCTGTTTTGCCCTGTGATGGACTGCTTGACCGGTCCATGATGTACCTCTCGCCTGATAATTGCAGCGATTCGATCCAGCCCACCTGTGTCCCTGAATTGGATTAAGTGGTACAGAAAATAAATGAACATTAAAAAATGTTCATAAACTGATGGACTGAAAAGCTTTGAGACACAGGAACTCTTGACCCTGGTTGGGTGAAAGAGAAACATACAATCAGCGTGACAAAACTGAAAAGTGTGTTTCTAATTTCAAACCCATGGCATTGTGTTTTTCATTGACTCTTTTGTATTGTTTTAAACCCAGAAACACACCGAGTGCATGGACCATCTACTTGGGACGAGAGACTCAGGCTGGCCCTAATGCCAATGAGGTTTCTAGCAGAGTTTCTCAGATCATCGTGCATCCTAACTACAACAACACACTGTTCAACAACGACATTGCTTTGATGAAACTCAGCAGCTCCGTCACTTACACCAACTACATCAGACCAGTCTGCCTGGCTAGTAGCTCCAGCCGCTTCTTCACCTCCACTTCGTGCTGGGCCACCGGCTGGGGAAAACTCACTGCAAATGGTGAAGATCATTTCAGATTGAATTGATTTTTGTTTGTAAATTACTGAATTTCTTGAACCAGAAGACCAGGGACTGATCCTCTCTCTCTTCCTCAGAGAGCTTGCCGGATTCTCAGCCACTGCAACAGGTTCAGATTCCTGTTGTTGGAAACAGGCAGTGCAGCTGCAATTACTCTCAAATTCAAGAAGCAACAATCACTAACAACATGATTTGTGCTGGCCAAGAGAACAAAGGAGCTTGTCAGGTTACCGCATTAGATATTGTTGTAGTGTCAAAGTTAGCAGAAAAATGTGTTTTCCTCCTTCTTAGCAAAGCAAAAACATGAAGATGGATTCTAAGGCTTGGGATATACTTGCTGTGTACGCAAGTGTGCCTGCAAATATCCTACCTGATTTTTGTAAATATTTGCTGCAAACTACGAAGGCACAATGCGGTCAAAACAGTCGATACTGGAGGGAACCACTAGGGGGAGTATGCAGCACTCATACTCTGAAAGTTACAAGCTAAAGGTCTGTTGTATTTCTGGCTTTTTTCCAGTAACAATGAGTTGAAAATGTACTTTGAAAAATGAGGAAGAAGGACTGATAATTTTACTTTTACGGTAGTAAAAAGGGGATAAGTCTTACCGAAATTAGATGCTGTGTATGTGTCTGATGTGTATGTAAATGCGGTACGTGTGGCCCTTTGACCACAATGGTGCATGAGCACCACTAGTGGTCAAGTCAATATCGCAGGTCGTGCACTGGCTGGCAGCCGTGGTGAGGACGCGTCGCCAGCAGCAAGTATATCTCAGCCCTAATTGGCAATTAAAAAGGGCAAATCATTTTGACATTATCATGGAGTGTCAGAATACAAACTTTTTGATGTAATTGTGCTTCTGCAGTTTTTCTATGTATCATACAAGCTGTTAATCCTTTTTTAATGTTTTAGGGGGACTCCGGCGGACCTTTGCAATGCAAGCAAGGCTCACAGTGGATCCAAGCTGGAATAACAAGTTTTGGAGTACCTTGTGCTTTGGGCGCTTTTCCTGAAGTATGGGCCCGAGTCTCTGAGTATGAGGCTTGGATCACAACACAAGTAGCAGGGGCTCAAGTTAGCTTTGTGAGATTCAATTCTACTGGCACTGACCCAGACAGCAGCTTTGTGTGTCGCAACACTGGACATAATGTCATGCCTTCAGCTCAGTTTGCATTTGCTGTCATAGTAACAGTTTTCCTGCATCACATTTTTGCTCAGTAAGACAACTTTATGACTGACATATTATGTATAAGATAACCAAAAAAAAACATATTTTTTCCTTAATTTAATATTTAAAAATTTGATTGATGAGGTTGGATTTAACTAATAAAAATGTGTATGTTACATAGGTTCTATGTAGATGGGAAAATAATAATAGTATAATGTATAAAATCAGTATTAATCAATTTGATTGATCAGTGTGCAATAAAAAGTGTGTACGGAAAATATTTCCTACAGATGTGTCAACTTGATCTGCAGATTCACCATTTTGTCACTACATTTCATCTTGGTCAGAGTTTCAAAACAAGAAATTACATTGTATTACAGAACACCATGTAATGATGGCTATCTCTTCTCATTATACACCACATACGGCCATAACACTTTGCTTGGGTCATTGCAGTATATCGTCCTGATATTTTTAACCAAACATATTTAACATGCATATTTCTTGATCATGACATAAAACTATTCTTGTTTTCAGCTACATTTAGCAGTGAAGATTATATTAACTGGAAACAGAATCTTGAATATTTGTATTAATTTCATGAACCAGAACTCTATTTTTATCCGTGTGGTTACCAAACTCGTAAACATTTTTTTCACACGAGCTAAAGCTGCTACCTTGATTTGGTTCATCTTACTAAACCAAGTAAGAGAGAGGAAGAGAGTTAATCAAGGAAATATTTCTCCACTGAACTTTATCTGGCACTAAAGAAAATAAAAAAATCAGTTCTGTCAAGGCATAACCCCTACCTAGCCTAGCATCAGTGGTAACAAATGAGACAGTCTGGGACATCGGATGAAAAAGTGTTCATCAACCGAACAGGAAACATAAAGGCTGCTGACTCTATGATCTAAATGTGACACATCGGTTGTTTTCTTGCACAACTTGAGTTTTAAAAGGGGATTGGATGACCCTCCAACTACTCCCAGGGCATTAACCCTGAGCCAGCTTGCCAGATCAATTTGACTTTGGCACAGTAGTCAGTGATTGGCTATTTAGGACCCTTACAATGACAAAACTGCTCTGTGTGATGGTCCAGAGAAGACGGACGTTTATGGTTCGCCAAAAAATATTCATCCTTCCAATTCTTCAAATATTTTTGGCTTGCAAATGTGGCAACAGGGAAGAAATGGGGACCAAACCTTTACTAAAACCGATGCGCCAGGTGGATTTACAATTTGAAAATGTATTTATTAACAATGTCTATTAAAACAATGAATAAAAGGGTTCGTCTACTTCGTAGCAGTAGAAGCTGGGAACCTGGAGGTCAACAAACAGACATCCTGAAACTAAATGAACAAAAAAAAATGCAGACAATTCAAAACAAAACCACAGCAAACACTAAATAAAAACCACATGGGTATTAGAGCAGATCTACTATTAGACCAACACGAGTACAGTCATGCTTTTAGTCACCAGAGAAGTTGAAACCTGAAAATCAGCCACTGGAACCACAGCGGATGAGCCAGGGTGGTAGCTGAGTTCCAGCGCGAGGCAACGCAGGGCTAACAGTCTGTAAAAACAGTAGGTAAAGTGAGTGAAAACCCTGGGGAAACTAAGACCAGACAAGACAGCAGAGTAATCGGGAGCGCCGAGGGGGACACACTACAGCGCACAGACAACCTGTGTGCCAGGTGCTCCCCCTCATACAAGGAGGAAGAAGCCACAGCCAGATGATGCAGCTGAGAAAACAGACAGATCAGCTCACTCAGGCTGAAAATGAGACGCAGCCCATCCACAGCCAACAAACTGCCACAGATCCAGAAGAGGGTCCAAACCAGCCAGACCAACCACAACACACAACAGACTGAGTGAACGCATGCTGAGGAGAAGATACCTGCAACCTAGTAATCGCCACAGCTGTTGCATGCAAAGTGGGGAGGAAAGGTGGAAATTACGTGGTAAGTATGAGAGGAGAAAAACTGTCCCACCATACGAAGTGGTGGCGCATGCCTGAAAAAAGGCTTCTCTGTGCCTTATTGCGTAATCTGTCCGTAATTTGAGCCATTGTAACAGAGTAATCACAGGTTTGAGACCTAACTTACAAATACACTCAGATTAATGGAGTAAATCTAAGTTAAACAAATCAAATCACTCCAGCTAACTCAAGTTTTTAGAGCCTGTTTTTGCTGAGGCAACAACAACAAAAGAAGCCAAGGTATAGATTTGTGTGGATTGCCATTTCAGACTTTTCTGTATTTAAATGTACCAAAATATTTTTGCTGACATTGAGTATTTTTTTTCTGGCATTTTTCCCCACAAAAAATGGAAAGTATTTACACAATCTTTTTTGTATGTAACTAAAAAAACCATAAAATAGTATGAATATGCAGGGATCTGGCTCAGACTGACAGGTTTAGCCGCTCTGCTGCTTTCTGAGTGACCTGCCTTGTACTCAAGCCATATATCAAACTCTGGGGGCTCTATTTCAGCTGCAAAGTTCCTTTCTTGCTCTCTGCTTTTTCAGATCTTCTACCAGCTTTGCATTCGTCTGTGGGTTGGGTTTAAAATTTCACTCACCACTCCAATATCAGAGTGAAAAACAAATGCCTAATAGTGATGGGATAAGGGCCTACCGATGCCCAACTTTAATATCTTTTTTTTACCAACTTTCCGATGTGACTACTGTAACCGAACTATAAGTCAGTTGTGACTACAGTTGTCTGCACAAATAAAGTCCTGCCTTATACAGAGTTTTATACAGAATCTGGACAGAATTCTTATGAGAAGGATTTGCAAATTAATACTGATTAAATGATCTGACTGTGAAGTCTTAGATTAAAAACAACAGCTAAATAAACAGGATGTATTTGTGCAGTATAACACTATGTGGGTGAAAGGGAGACTGAAATCTAACTATTTAAAGATTGTGTGGCCTGTTTGTGATGTGACAACCACTCACCAGTACAGTTTTTTTGTCTATATGAGATGTGCTAGTAACTGTTCAATGGACACGTGTGGTCAGGTTGTTGTCTGTATAAGGTTTTTAACTGCGACCCATGAATATTGCATGAGCTATTTAAGTGTTATACGTAAAAAATCTTAAACCGTTTACAGGAAAGTTTTAAAAAAGGAGCGAAACGAGACATGAGTGTAAGGGAAAGTAGAGAAGTAAAAACAATGTGTGTACATTGTGCAAGATCTGAATTACGCTCAAAATATGCGAAACCATAAAACTACAACTTAGTCCTGTTAGCATCAGATGCATGTAAGTTAGGTATTTGTTGTTTTGATGAAAAGAAAAGTGAATGGGAGAAAAACTTAGCTTGCATTGAGTAATCTGCAAATCCTTGTCATAATTAATCTTATATTGGCTACCTGTTTATTCAGTCAGAAACAGTAGATCCATTTTCTTCTGCTTCTACTTCCTACTTTTGATTTCAGAGCATTCCCAGGGCAGAAAGTATACATAATTTCTCCAGTGAGTCCTAGGTCTTCCAAGGACTCATAAACAAAACATTACCCCAGTGGGTTCCAAACTTTTTCGGCAGTGTCCCCTTTCATAAATGACAACAATGTCCAGCACCCCCATCCTACCACTAACGCTACCACAAACACCCCAACTCTTAAACAATTCATTAATTATAGTATATAAAAATGATCAATTTCTCTGCTATAGTGTGAGGGTTTTCTAAATAACTACATTAAATTAGGTGAGTTGAATGACTGATGAACCATGTACTGCTTTAGTAGAACAACTATTTCCAACAGTTTTACAATTTGTTTCAACAATTTTATTTCTTAAGTAATCAACGAGTCTCCAAGTAGAATGATGTATTTATGTACTTGTACCAACATGTTGGGCTTCATACCATAAGATGCTGATATTTTGAGACAAATGACACCCTGTGGTCTCTGTAGTACTAACCACTGTACTGGAATGTGATATTTTCTTGCCTTTATTCGACAATAATTTCACAAATTTGTTCATGCAGTTGTTTAGTATTGCAAAAAGTATGTTTCGTTTAGCTGCTGCCCATTAAAACCTCTAGTCATTGTATTAGTCTGATCAAACCACACTTTTATTATGCTTTGAAACATGTTAGTTTGTCTGAACAACAAAATTTACAGCGCTAAAAATATACATGAACTCAACTCCTGCATAGCCTGCCTCTGTTTCAGAGCTAGGCTGTAACTATTATTAAACAGTCTGCTGCCATTTTTAGCTCATAGTGTGGTACATTCATGTAAGAGGCCCCTGCAGCTAAAATGGGTGCAGCATTTGTTGTATGTGCATCACATCACGTAGTGGAGCTGTCACTGGGAAACTTTAGAACACACTCAAATGTATCTGCAGCTGCTGGCTAACTGAATTGATCCTGAGAGATCAAGAGATGTTTAATATGTAAAAAACACAGCTTCTTGCCCGATATTGTTCATTGTGATTTTCTGCCCCGTCACTGGCACTTTGCAGTTGGCAACTAAATTTAGGAATGTTCAAAAAGAAAAAAACTCAATCTTAGTTTCTAATAGAAGACAAACTTCTTGTCTAGATTTTTTTATATAACCATAGCTTTCATTGAAAGTTAAGTCATTTAGTTAAATTTAAGTGAAATTATTGAACTCTCTATAGCCTCGTTTCCACTGAGGAGCACAGGTCGGGTCGGTACGGGTCGGTACGGGTCGGTACGGTCCTGAATGGTCGGGCCCATTCAAAGAAGGGTTTCCACTAAAAGCCGGGCCACCGCTGGCATGTGTGGCTTCTAGCGCTGCGTCATGCTACCGCGACACCAACACACGGGAAGCTAAAACAACATGAGCTGTGTCTCTGTAAACGTTTTAATTCCTCACCGCTGCATCAGCTGATTTTACGTGACTTCACCACCACATGTGGGAGGAAACGTTCAAGCTCCAGAGCTGACCAGACCCTGCTGATGTTTGGAGCCTTTTTTATTGTTTACTTTCCAGCATGGACTGAACGGAGTTTGTGTAGCGCTGCTTTGTGAGTTGTTTTGTATTTGTTTCTGTCCGTGAATCAGTGCGTGGTATTGCATGACGCCAGCAGCTCCGCCCAAACCGTACCGTTCCATTTTCGATGGACCCACAACTAAAGTGGGGCCATAAATGGTCCGGAACGGGTCGGTTTAATGGGACGGTTCCACAATAGAAACACTCAAAATAGCGACTTGACCCGTACCGACCCGTACCGACCCCCTCAGTGGAAATGACGCATATGTGTCCTTTATGTGGTAGAAATGCTGCTCCTCTCATTGTACTACAGTTAAAAAAGAAGAACAGAAACTGGGTCAGCTCGAATCATTGGTTTTATGTGACCTTTAAAGATGGTTTGATAAAAAAAGGAAGTAAATTAATGTGTTTGGGTAGAGCCTTTATTCCATGATACTGGTGTAGATAATATACAACACTTGATGGAAAGAGACCAAGGAAAATAGTACAAGTTGCGTAAAAACAGTGTGGGAATTTTCACCTGTAAAAAAAAGGTGTTTAAAAATAAAAGGTAAGGGAATGGTGGCAGATCATATTTTTTAGCAACAACTAAAAACAAAGTTTTTCCAGATCTTTTTTCGTCATTTTCTGCCAAGATGTTGTTGAAGTTGTCAGAGTTGCTGTGGTTACTTATGAGAAAAGAATTTCTTAGGCACTGCCTTAGAGGACATGCTCTTTTCCAATATGATGCGGTAAAGGTGAGTTGCCGGTGGGAAAGGTGTCCATGCTTAATAAGCATGGTTGGCCACAAACAGTGACTCTCCACCAGCAGAGCTGCCTCCAGCAGAAACATATTTGCCCACGCAAGCCTGGCTGTTTGCCTGTAAGAGATGAAAAGGACAATGGGAGATCAGAGGAGGAAGTGTAATGCTAGTAATCCAGTCAGTTCTATGGAGGATTTTCACTTCTAACGTTAGCATGTTTTTTATGATTCACACGTACCAGAGCTCTCTTGATAAACTCCTCCTGGCATGCCTTGCCATTCTCCTTCTTGCCACCCCAGGCTTTAAGAGCAGAGGCCTGCAGGGCACGACCATATGAGAAGGTCAAAGCCCAGGGTCTGTGCAGTGGGCACTGGTTCATGGCGTTCAGGTTCACTGAGGCCTCCTCCTCACTCTGGCCACCAGACAGAAAGGTAATTCCTATACAGGAAAAACATGAGACTTTAGCAGTGCAATGCAGACAATTCAAACGGGCATACACTAACAGTAAACATCCAGCTTACCAGGGACTGCAGGGGGCACAGTGCGGCGCAAAGCAGTAACAGTTGCCATGGCAATCTCCTGGTTGCTGTATTTGTGTGAGCAGGAGTGTCCAGCTGTAACCATGTTGGGTTTGAGCAGGGTGCCCTCCAGGTAGACATGGTGGTCGGACAGGGCCTTGTAGACGGCAGCCAGGACCTTCTCAGTGACATACTGGCAGCGCTTCAGGTCGTGGTCACCATCAGGAAGAATCTCAGGCTCAACAATGGGGACAATGCCGTGCTGAGGAAGACAGGGGCAAAAAGATTTAATACTGTGTGTACAAGCAGACCCATAATCCTGAGGCGAGGATGAGGCAATGGGGATATCCTGTATGGTGCGTCTTAATTTCTTAACATTTGCTCAACACAACGGTTACTTCATACGTCTGAACATTCAGAGTTTCTATTTCTAATGGGCCTCACCATCTGGCAGATGCTGGCATAGCGAGCCAGGACATTGGCGTTCTCAATGATGGCCAGCCGTGAGGGAGTGGTGGGGGTGATTTTCAGGACACAACGCCACTTAGCGAAGTCAGCACCATCCTTCTTGTACTGGGCGCAACGCTCATACAATCCATCAAGACCTGTTAGGAGAGAGAAGACAAACTAAATGAACTGAACAAGGACGGTAACAGATTCTGCCCACTTTATTTTCAGATGTTTTCCTTGCATACCCTGGGTGGTGGTCTCGCCGTTGGTTCCGGCCAGAGGGACAACACCTTTGTCGACCTTGATGCCGACCACCATGCCTCTTCCTTTGAGGTACTCTGGGAAGGTCTTGCCATCGTCGGTCTTCTGGTACATGGTCTCGTGGAAGAGGATGACGCCACCGATGCAAGGCGCAATACGGTCGTCAGCAGTGAAGAGGAGCTGGCGGTACAGCCTCCTGTTCTCCTCAGTGTTCTCAGCATTGATGCTCTGGAAGCGCTTGGCCACACTGCCTGCAGGTCATGACAACAGCAGATGAATTAAAACACTGCAGAACACCTAGATGATGTGTTTGTGTGAACACATTTCTAAAACTAATATAACTGCTTAAAGTCTATATTATTATTAGTAATAAGACCTAGATTTTATTGATGTAGCTACATACTCTATAAGTGATCAGCTTCTGGCTGAAACACTCGTTAGCCAGGGGCACACACATCGTGCCTTACTGTCTCAAAAAGATTATCCTCATTAAGGAGTTGTTCACCTCTGGTAATACACACAAACTAAATCTGTTGCTTTATTATGAGCTCAGAGGTGTGTCAGTGATGAATCATGTGGTGGCGGCCTCGGTTGTCTTGAGCGGGCTGACAGCTGGTGTGAATAGATCCCCAAATGATTGTTTACTGCAGGGCCAAGCCAAATTTCTTTTAAATTTTGCTAAGTGATAAAAGTGCTAAGAGATAAAAGGGTTGGGGGTTTGAATACATGTTGTGTGTGGGCATGAGTGTATGTGAGTGAGAATAGGACGTTAGAATAGTTAGCTGATGTATGTTTTTATGTAAAACACTTAGTGTTGCCTACATGTATGAAAAGTGCTCTATAAATCATGTCGATGTCGATGAAGGTGATTCTGTCCCATCTTGAACAAGCAGAATGAAAAGGGCCAATTCGTTTGTTTGGGCTTAAAGTGACTGGACTGGCATTATGCAAATATGTTTTATGGTGATGTAGATAAGTAAGGTAAGAGTAAGGTGTGTAGATTTCTGGTTTTCTGATTTTATATACCTCTCTCCCTGACAAAGGTACATAACACATGAATTTATATGTAATAATTTGACGACTTAGCTATGCATCTGAACATTCCCATAAACTGTTCAGTTTATTGTATAAACTATTTGCAGTGTGATGAGTTTGTTCACTGACTGTCCTGAATAACTAACTTACCAGTGGACTCATCTGCAGCGAGTATTCCCTTGCCAGGGGCAACAATCCTCTGAGCAATATCGCTGAGCTCCTTCTTCTGCTCAGGAGTGAGGAAAGGGTATGCGTGAGGCATCCTGACTCTGAATGAGAGTAGGGACGAGATAAGGGCACACACAGGTCTTAATTTTCTCAGCGTTGCAAAGGAAACATTTGAAGACAACTGCAAGGTGCAGTGTTTGTCAGCTAAGGATGTGGTTCTGCTTGAGCATGTATGAGAAACTGTTACATGATACTTGACAGCACATAAAAGCTACAAAGGAAGTGGTGGTTAGGAGAGTATAGCTACATGATTTCCCGTCTGTCTGTCACATGCTGAAAATGAAACCAGCTGAGGCTCCTGCCGTGGGACCGTAGATGTTCCAGCTACAACTGCAGCAGCAGTTTATGCATTGACATTTACACATTTACTCCAGCACAATATTCTGAGCTTGGGTGGATCTAATGTCTACTGGGTTTCTTACTCTCCTCTGCCCCGCCCCCGCCCATGCATCTGATCACAC
>JAVQJG010128742.1:0-14919 GCA_036024015.1 Craterocephalus amniculus | reverse complement strand
GCTTTTATAAACGTCCCGCTCGCTGACTGAGCTGTAGCGGACATGTAGCGTCATAAAAGCTGAGATGTTGCGGTGCGTTGCTCTGGCTGAACGAGCTGAACGCATAAAGAAAACGTTGTGGACAGAGTGGAAGGGAGGCTTTGCTGACCCGGAGGACGAAATAAGTCCACAAGGAAGTCCGCACATATTCCATAACATGAGTGAATGTACTGAGAGATCGCTGCCCTTTTGTGCAGTATTCTTGAAAAGTATTTATGGACAAGAGGTTAAGTTTTTAAAATACTCCTTAAACTGTATAAAAATGGGCACATTTAGGCCAGTGATCGGATCGGTGATCGTTTTTTTTAAACTCTCTGATCGGTGATCGGCCCCTAAAATCCTGAACGTGTAAAGCCTACTGTGCTGGTTACCGATGGGATTTCAAAGCAATTGACATACATTTGCAATTTATCATTCCAAACCAGCTACTAGTAATAATAATAATAATAATAATGAACTGGTAATACCATTATTTAAGCAAGGAAACAAAAATCTGTATGCGCAGTTACAAACTACAGACCAGTATCACTCCTCCCAGCTTAATGTGAAGAAAGGAAAATTATATAACTGTGAATATATAAAGCAAAGACAGAAACCAGCATCGCAACCCAAAATCCAAACATATTTATGAATAAGAGAAATAATAAGTATATACTATCAAAGCCAAACTTACAGGAATCATCCAGTTGGCTAGGTCTCCATGTTTTGACACCTGCATGGCTCCAAGCATCGTCAGGTTGATGTGACCACTTAAAAGAATGATACAACAGAAGAAGACAGCTATCAACCTCAGAAAAGTTAAACTTATTAACTCCATTCATCAAAAATAAAATGCATAAGCACAGAGCAGGTGAATATATACTTTTCTATAACAAGCACATTTGTAAAGATATGGGGCAAATGATAACAAGTGATAACCTTAAAAACATTATTCATCTTCTTAATGTTGATTTGGGAGATGTAATGAATACTGAGTCTGTAAGTCTTCAGACATAAACAAAAGAGATGAAATGATAATGTATTAAAGGTAACAAAGCTAACCATGCACTGACTAATCTTTCCCTCAGCGTCTCAGGAATACTAATCGCATATGAACAGCGGCAAACACAATTGCCCAGAAAATCAGAATGTTACCAGTTAGTCCTCGCCTGTGTGACTGGACAGCACTATTTATGACCTCTATTGAATTTCTGCTGGGTGGACAAACAAAACTGATGCTACATGGAGCGCGGGTGGGCAATAACAGTCAGCAGGCAAATCAATAAAAACCACAGGCCTTGGCTACTGACAAGGCTGCTGTCCAGTGCTGATGACAGTTGCCATTTGTTAGTATTTGGTGTTACATGTCCTTCTTATGCCCTTAATGACAGGGGGAGATTTTGTTCAGGGGAAACATGTGGATTAAGAGGGAATGTGTGCTTACTTTTTTTGTTAGATGCATAAAGGGCAATAAATTGAGTTACTTACTAAAATGTTTTTCAAGGGACCTACTTACTGTAATTTTCTTAAATGTCAAGCATATCTAACTTTCATTTGACAAATAAGTTTCCAAAGCTTCTGTGTATGGCCTTACCCTCGGATCATGGCAAATGACTCATCACTGGAGAAATATGCAGCCCCAGGGAGCACAGTAACAGTCTCCTTCCCTGCAGAAGAGGGACACAAAGTACCGGCATTAATTTATAACAGCAGTATATTTAACAACATGTGTACAACCCATGGCAAACATTATGAGATCCCCACTTGTGCAGGATTTTCTTCAGTCGTTTCATCTTGTAAAAACTAAACAAAACACAGATGTTCACACAAAAAGATAAAATTTCTCTGCTTGATACTTTAGCTTCTCAAAAAACACCTTAAATGATTAAATATTTATGAACTCAGTTTGTTTCATCTACTTGATCTGTGAAATCTTATTCTAAACGAGATTATTCAGCTTTTAATTGAAATCATCATCTGCAGGATGTTTTGTAGAAAACAACAGAAAAAGCATTATAAAGAAAAACTGTTGAAAAAGTGAAAATGAATGACAAAAACATGAATGAAATGAATTGTTTAAAGAGATCCAAAAAATTGTTGATATAAGAAAAAGTTAACAATATGTCAATATGACATTCAATAAGTATAGGATTAATATATGAGCAGATATGATACACAACAAATAACTTAAAGCCAATGACTATATATATTTTTATTTTCTGTAGATAAATAAATCAAACAGTTTGTGGGTATTGATACGGATAGCTCTCACCAGCATTAATCAGGTCTGCATCTATTTGATCTTCTGTAGGGTACGGCCCCTAAGCACAAAAAAAGAAAACATAAGTACACACACAGGTGAGCAGCCACATATACAACCACACATAACTCAGCGAGCTGACCGGAGATGATCCTTTAGAGGAGATAGACACAACAATATTTCTCTGATTAGGTGAAGCATTGATTTTCTCTGCACCAAACAAAGTAAGCAATCCTTTTAAACAAAGAGGACATGGAGAAGTAAGATCATCACATTTCTGAAATGAAATTTAATTAAAAGAAATTTGACAAATAAAGAATTGGCATAGGCACATGCATTCTCCTGCCAGCACTGACTGGAAAGTCATTCCACAGCAGCTGCAGTGGCCTTTGTTTAAAGGCCCAGCCTGCAAGTCATGATTGTGAGAAAGAAAAAGAAAGAAGAAGTGTCAAACTGTCACTGACTGTTATATTATAAACCTAGCACATTTCAGATGAGGGCTGAAGCCTGCAATGATACTGTTCCAATGAATGGCTATTCATCGTGCCACATATTGAGAGGATAATTTGGTTTTTAAAGAGGAGGAAAAATACTTTACTTGTGTCAAAATGACAATCATGCTTCTTTTTAGCTCATTAAGATAAAAAAACAGTAAAGAAAATGTTGCAGAAGTCTTACCAGTCCTAGAATTCCATTTTCACTTTGGAGATGTACAGTGATGTCTGGTTTTATGAAGTTGCTTGCCAGCATGGGAATGCCAATACCAAGGTTGGCTTATTATCTCCTAGTTAAAGAAATTTTTATTTGTATTCATCAGATAAAAGTCTAGTATTTGACTTTAGAAGATGTACATACACACATAAAAGTGATTGCCAATTTTCCAGAATCATATGTTAGAGCTGCCTCATATACCACCTCAAACCTCAGTAATGATGTCAAATGTGTTGTGCTGGATGGCACAGAAAATGTAATTCAGCCCCCCCAAAATAAATAAAGAATAAATCACCCAGAGGTTAATCATAGACCAGACTCTCATGGACAAATAAAAATTCTATTAATACAACATGTTTGAAATGCGCAAGAAGAAAAGAGAAACGTATGCATAATTTGCCTCTGCAATCAACCGGTACAAAGATAATTATCATTCATTGTGCATGCTGCCAACAAAGGAAGCCTGCATCTCTTCTCCTTCTGTGGCTATTGACCATTGCTTGCAGTGAGAGGACATCTCTATGATTTTCTGATTTGTTCACTGCCTCTCTATTTGTCAAAGGATACCGTACATCCCATCTTCAAACTCCAGAGCAGCCCTGCGAATGATCCTTTCCCGAACAATGTCTGAGTCTTTCTTTGGTTTGGGCTTCTCTTCTTCGCTTTTCTTCACTGTGCGTTTCTGGAATCATACAGAGACTGATGAGAAGTACAGCATCATTCAAGACGGAAAAAAAAACCAAAAGAACATTGAATGTGGTGTATGTCCACATAAACCCTTACTACATTGCTTTATTTTTAGAAGCTTTACATAGTTAACCTGACATAAGGCATACACTATACAAAGAATACAACATTATTTCATATATTTCCACTCATGTGAGATCTTATAGAACTTGCTTTGTACCTCAATCCTTTTCTCGTAGCCTTTTCCCTGAACAACCCTGTGAACATAGATGCTGGGTATATGGATGTCCTCTTCAGCAAATGTCCCAACATCCACTATCTCTTCCACCTGCACAGAAAGAGAGTGATGAGTGATGAATGATGTGCTGCTTTCCCTGAGACTGAAAGTTCAGGTGAAAAACAGATTACTCTGCAGTATAATCTCAAATATTTTTAAGTGCATTCCTGATTTTTCTCTAAAAAAAACATCTTGATAAATAGAACAGGCATTGTAAACAAGCTTAATTTCAAATTCTAAATTACACCAAAACATTTGTGGTGATGCAGCAGCAAAATATTTTGTCCATTAAGCATAATCCCTTTGTGAAACGCATGACAGTAGCTGGCAGGGTAAACATTAGTGAAATATGTCGTTGTGCTTGTTCATTTAACAGCTCCACAGTCCAGTAAAAGCCACCAGTGAACCCAAATCCAGCTTGGCTACAGTAAATGAAAACAGAAAGGGATAATCTGACACACTGAGCCCAGGGGATATAACTGGATCCTCAGATCAAAGTCAGCGGATACTACTGTAGAGGTGCCTGGGTATTTGGATAGCCAAACACAACTACTTCATGAAGAAAACTATTTAAACAACTGCAGTGAAGCTTGTTAGAACTGAAACAATACTATTTGTGCTTTCAAAATGAATCCTTGTATTCATTTTGTACATATGTAACAAAATGGATATTTGGAGACAGAAAAGCTTCACCTTTATTTAGACAGAGTGCAGCAGCAGAGAAGAAGTGTGTACAAGTGTGTTGAAGAGGTTATTTCTGTCTGACTGGCAAGATACAGATGAAAATGGCTATTGATTTAAGCAGAGTTGGGTCAACATGGCTGGGATAGAAATTCCACAATGAACACAACGGCTCCCTTCTCCTTAGGTAACAGTTGGGAACTGCTATAAAGCTACAGCCTACACCTCTACAGGTGTTTAGGGGGAGTTGTACAGCATGTGTGGGCTCCACTCAATCCAGCTACCCATTTATAATCTGCTAGTTCTGAAAAGTCATACGTTGTATTCGGCTGTACCTACTGTGAGCCGTGAGATTTCAGGTAAATTCAGAAATAAAGCTCAGCTGGAAAGGGATCAATAGAGAAAAATGATAGGAAGAAGCCGGTTTAACTTAAAAAGGATATTCTTTGAAATGATAACATTTACAAAAAGAAATAATAAAAGTAATAACGCCTCCAGAGGAAAAAGAAGACTTAACCATGACAATACAATTCTCCTCCTCACTTCTTTTTCATGTTTTCCCTCTCTGTGGCTCACAGTGTAACCTACTTATTCCATTTACATGAGGGGCAGCCAGCCGTTCGGAGCAAATTAAATTGAATCTCTCCTTATCTCTACTTCCTCCCTTAGCACTCAGCGCTGACTGAGAGGAGTCAATGGCCAGCAATGGATCCCATCTTTGTGTTGTCATGGATAAAAAGGCTTTGATTTCTCATGAGCTAGGGCCACTCAGGATCATAAAGTGATTTTAGACTCCTTTTATGGTTCTCTTGGTCGGTTTATGGTAAACCTCTAATGCTTAACAGCAAAAAAATTAGGCCATGCAAGATGAGATTGGGAGCGCAAGAGCACCGTAACAACAATTCCACACAGTCACCCACATATTTCTCTGAGGACCTGATCTGTCTTTTGTGAGACTGCTGATTTCCTGAGACATCTTCATCAAGCAAAAAGGCGCTCGTTACAGTATTAAACCGTATTGAAATCGTGAGGCTTGGGGCAAGGTAAACATAGGAAATATTGGGTGGCATGAATTTCAAAATCCAAGAAGAAAGAACTTAATGGACTGTGTTAATGTCCAATTTTGTATCTTTAGTGAAAAGATGTCAAACAGAGAGCCCAGTGAAAGCTGCAAACAAACAAGGATTCACACTTCTGAATGGTTTCTTCGTGCTGGTTCTTTAGTCTCTCACACACATGCAAGCAGACCTCATATTCAGTTCTGTTTTCAATTAGTCTTCTAAAGCTAAGTCACAACACAATAACACGCTCATACAATTTAAATGTGCTGTGTATGTGAGAAAGAAAAAAAAACTCAGCGCCTTTCATCTATGTGATGTGTCCCGACTCCACAGGAGGTTCACCAGACAGGGATGGCTAAAGCTTTAAAATAAAACGAAACGCACAAACATAACACACAGAAACGCACAAATGAGCAGGTGTCTGGAGCGAATAAACAGGCGCACGCATCGACATTGATATTCCTGTATCTGTACACCGATTTTCACATCAATGAGAACAGAGTGAGGCATGAAGTGAGCTGGCAGGAGGACAGAGGGAATCAAAGTGCCCTCTGGGGACACAGCAAGCGCTTTTTCGAGAGGGTGGGCTTTTTTAGGCCGTGAGCTTTGTCAAATCTTGTTAATCTCAGATTGATCTGTTCACAATGCAACCAAATCCTTAAAATAAACCACCAACAGTGCTGTTGCTTACAGTGTTCCCTGTCCGGGTTATTAATAATGCTAGAGACATGCTGCTCTCAACACAAATATTTGCTCTGTGAAAATAAAGTCAAGCAGGGCAAAACTGTATTATGGATGAATTGAAGAAAAATCCACAGGAGAGAACTAGAAGCACTCAGAGAGCGCAGGTCTCCACCAAGCTATTGCAATTTTTATTTTCGCCAAAATTATCTCCATCTCCCCTTCGTAAAAAATCTTTTAAAAAATTCCTGGAACCAGGCAGCGATTCGGATTACCCCCAAAACGGAATCAATTGTTCCTTGTCCAAATTCAGAGATGTCTTGAAAACAACATCATAACTTTTTGAGTTATGTTGCTACCAGACAGACAGTAGGACAAACCAAACCTGCTGAATCCTTGATCTCTGCCTTTTCCTCCTCTTTAAAAAACAAAGGCCCACAGAAGTAAGCGGATGTTCGCCTTTGTTTAAAAGACGAATGACATTCCATATAAAATGGACCACACCCACCAGCCACTTTATTAGGTAAACCATACAGTAGCAACATGATGGCATCACACAGATTTTTCATCTGCACATCCATGATGTAAATCCTACACATCCCAAAGAACCTTCATTGAACTGAAATCTGACTATTGGAGAAGACTGTCATATTCGAGAAACCAATCTGAGGTGAGTTGAGCTTTGTGAACTGGTGCATTATCCTGGTGGAAGTAGCCAGAAGATGAGTGCTCTGTGGTCATAAGGCAATGGACAAGGTCAGCAGCAATACTCAGGTAAGCTGTGGCATTTAAATGATGTACCAACTCGGCCTTTCATGTTGTTCACATCAAACACTGACCCTACCATATGAAGGTTGCAGGTGAAATAAAAATACAGACGAGGTAATTTTTTTTCAATCTTCTATTGGTGAACCTGTTTAACGGCCTGTTTTCTGTTCATAGCCGACAGGAGAGCCACCCTGCATGATCTGTAGCTCATCTTCGAGGTTCTACATGTTGTGTGTTCAAAGATAGGACTCTGCCTACCTTGGTCATGACCAGTGGTAACTTTTGTCCTTCTATCATCATCAACCAGTCTTTCCATTCTCCTCTGACCCCAACAAGGCATTTCCATCCAGAAAACTGCTGCTCACTCAGAAAAGGTAACGATGTTCGCTGAGAACTGTTCTCAGACTAACCTGTTTGCAGTTAGATGCACAAAACTTGAAATAATGTTCAATATAACCAATCACTGAAAAAGTTTGTTTTCTGTGAACACTGAACAAACCATTTTTGCAAAGAAAAAATGTGAAGTTGCACAGATTGTGCAAGGACATATAACAGTCTTTGCTATCTATCAGATACTATCGCTGTGTCTCTTTCCAGGGGCAGCACACTACTAAGTGCAGATTCGTAGAGTGTATATGTCACAGCGGCTCGCCAAGCACTGTATCGATTCCAAAGCCTCAAAAGGAGCCTCCGAATGCAGTAGAGTAACAGCAGAGTCTGTCATCAGGCAACGGCTGCCGGATGACAGGCAGCTGAAACGTCATAAGGACGTTTTAACAGTAGCTTTTTTTTTTTTGTTTAACAGTAAAACATATAAAAAAAGAACCTAAGTTTGTAAAACAGTGGCATTAAAATTGTGCAATATGTAATATTTTTGGATTTTTAAGAAAACAAGTGTTCATATACTTTTTAAAAAAAACAAACAAAAACATCAACAACAACAAAAAAAACAAAAAACAAAGTCAGCCACTAAAGTAGATTTTAAAATGAGACTTCTACAGGACATTTGAAGCTTCACTTGGAGTTATTTAAAAGAATTAGCAGCAGTAATGAGAATCTTTGGGTACTGGAGATCCTCTCCTCACACACCAGGTTGGCTGTCTCAATTCATGAATGAATGAACGAACGACTTCATAGTGCAGCGCCTACAGAGGGCACTCCGTAGGCTTCGTAGGAGTGTGAATGAGACACAGCTTACATCTATAGTATATACTATATAGTGGACCTAGTATATCGATGTATACCATATCTATATCTACTAGATATCTATACATTTCTGCACTTATCAGCATTTCTTTTTTTCTTGCTTTAATATTTGGGGAAGATGTAAGCTGAAATAGTGGTCTGATTTTAAAAGAGGATCTTCTGTTACACTGAAAAAGGTTATTATTATTCAGACAAAACACAATTTTTGTCCTCTGTCCGTCCATCTGTTCCACATGTATATCTATTTTATGTGATAGAAATCAAGGTTTAGAATAGTTTCTTTTCTTTTTCAAGTCCAGTTTTGCATTCTCACACCTAACCTAAAAAAGTGTATTAACTGAACTTTGAATCTGGTAACTAGCTGACCAATCTAAAATCCAATTACAGAATTGTACTAATAGAAGTGAAGTCAAATTATGTCCAAATTACTGGATAATTCAGTCAGGTCTAAAGAGCATTACAACAGAAAGCTAAAAGCTCCTTAGGGCTACAAAGTTCATCACATCCTTAATTCCAAGAGCTAAAGACTGAATAAATGAAAAACATTGCATATCATACTCCTCGAGTCTTTTTGCACAGCTGTGAATTTGTCCTAAGGATGGTGTCTGAAGATAATGTCATTTGCAGTTATCCATTCTCTTAAGATCTTTTCCTCTCGTTATCATTTGGTGATTGATTAATTACTCGTTTTGTGAACAAGATACTTAATTTTACAGTGTTTCACAATCGAATGTAGGATGAATGGGCCATCAGTGAGGAAGCTGAAATAAAATTTAACAATTAAAAATTCAACAGGTTCTTTCATTTTTATGTATTAAATAAAATTTTGTCAGGTAGTAAAAAATAGATCTAGGTGTCACCAAAATCAAAAAGAAATCACCTGAACAGAGACAATTTAAATCAGATTCAATGTCATTTAATATTCCGAATCTTTTCAACATCCAGTGTTTTGCCAACTGAGATACTGAGCAAAAGCCTCAATAGCTTAATAATGTTACCAGAGAACTACTTGAGTTTATATTTGTCTTTGTTTGGGTGTGCAAATACTGAAATTCAACATTCAAGAGGTCAGAAGAAAAACATGGTGTGGCTACAGGCAACAGGGTTACAGCAAAACCACACTCTCATTTCCGCATGTATTTTTAGCCTTTCCATCTTCCTCCCATTGTGTGTGCTTGTGTGGGCACATGGCCATGCTCTGTTGCCACTTTCTGGGATCAGCTCAAGGTCCATCCTCTAACCCAAAATACTGACATCATAAGCAATCTGTTTCCTGCAGTGGAAGCTTGACTGCCTTTAGAGTATCCAGAAAATAGCAAACAGCTATCCTATGCAGGTCCTGACAATGTAACGGCAACTAAAAATAGATTCTTTAAAATGACACGCCGCAGCAACATGTTTCAGCACCAAACACAGTTGGATTGGCTACACTCACAGCTCAAAGGCAATGTTTGCATTTCAAAGAGCATGTGAGCCGGAATTGAATTTCTATCCGATTCTAATCAAGGGCAGCTGCAAGTAGTCTTTAAATCATATTCAGAAACGTTTTCCCCATCTCTTTCTCTTCTTTAAAAGTCTGACAGTGACCTGCAGCTGTTAAATCATCCTTTGCTGAGCGTGGTCAGCTTTACAACCAGTCTTGAGTAAATGTCAGGATGGCATTGAATATAAGTCTATGACAACTTTACTTACTTACTTCAAATCAATACCAGGCCTAGTGATGGATCGTCACATGCAGGGTGGGTCAGGATGACTGAAATGTTCAAGTTGCCTTCTTGTATTTTGGAAGATTGGCAAGGCCGACGGGAAAACTGCAGCAGAACAAGATGCTACTTCTCTTGCACAACATAATACTAATAAATAAAACTTCTGAGATGCTCTTGTTATCAATGAGGTCAATCTAACAGTGAGTTTAAATATCTGAATAAATATCAACAGCCTAACCTGAGCAGCTGAAAGGACATAAAGTTTCAGTTTGTAATGTGATTTGAACTACATCAACACAGAAAAGGATTTCACAAAATTAAATCTTAAATGAGCAATAGCATCTGGTTATTTAACTATGACGGTGTTTATGCTCACACATGAAAAACAAAAATGGCTTATTGCAAATATTCAATCACTTCAAAGCTTAGAAATGCTGTTATTTGATTCATTTCTATTTTTTTTTTCTGTCACCTATTTTCTGTTGTGCTCTGAAATTTCTTACCATTAAGATACCAAATAAAAAGGAAAAGAAAGAGAAAAAAAATCTAGAGATGTGTGATCTTACATCCCCAACTGTTCACTGTTAAATGGGTGGGTTAGTTTAATATCAAGCGGGACAGAGTCAATGTGACCTAAAGTATTTTATTCCTTACACTGACAATCGAGCATCTAACTTTTGGGAGATGTCAAAAGCTTTTATACTCCCGTCTTAGATATTGCAGCAATTTACTGAAGTTGTAACCAATCAAGGCCTGTAATTACCACCATTTGCTCTTGATAGGCTTCAGCTTAAAGTAAAAAAATGAAAATAAGGGTGGAACCAACTTGAAATAATGTTAACATTCCTGATGTGGCATAACACAGAGATCAGAGATCTTGTTGACACCTTTAAAACAAGTACAATTAATATATCCTACAGAAAGGTTTTCTTTAAAACGTTATATTAACTTACTTCCAAAGCACACAGGTGTTATATTAACACACACCCCTTTCATTGTTCACTTTAATTTGTACATAACAGCCTCCACGTTTCATGTAAATACACTACTTTTATTTTAATGTGCACAATTTCATTTTTATTTTTATTCTATCGTTTATATAGTTTTTCAGTCTAAATGTTATATGTTCAGTTTGTTTGTGTTCATATCTTTTTTGTTTCATCTTTATATTCATATTTATATTTATGTAGGCACCGTCAAATCACAACAAATTCCTTGTAATGAAAATTACTTGGCAATAAATCTCATTCTGATTCTGACTTAGACATAATTATTCATGAACTACATTAATGTGCTTCTGAAACACATTTTAGTTTATTGCCTATAAACTGTTTCCCAGACATTTGGACTTAATCAATATGAGCTAACATTCCTCTATTTGAGGCTATATTTCTACATAATTATAGAATTAGTTTACATGGAGCGCAAGTTAAGTACATTTGCGGAAAGAGTTTAATAAGGAAAAAACAAAAAAATATGCTTTTTTGGCGAGGAGTCAGAAGGAGCCATAAACGTTCTGACGCCTGTTGCTCTACTTTTCAGATGCAGTGATTGAGTCTAGACAAAAATAAACTTCTTAAATTATCAGGTGGGGGGTAGGGGGATTCAAACCTGAAAAACAAGATTACGCTCTGTTGGACAAACATACCACTTCATTCAGAATATGTCATCTAATTAAAACAGCTCTCAGAATAGTGACATTTCATTTAACAATAAGTTTTACAAACTTCTTTTAAGCTGCAAAAAAATGACAGAATTCATTTCTTTAACTATTTTGGTGTGAAGAAAATTGTTTCTGCCTGATTTACCAACGTAATTTGAATCAAGTGCTTTCTGGATCTAAAATGTACGAGTTCCATTATAATCTCAGTATTATTTTCTGTGTAAGTTTCATTTATAGAGATTGTGTGACCTTGTTTAGGCGGGACAAGGTTTTTAATCACACGTCTACTAATACCTAGTCTAAGGAAGGGCGGAGGAGCCCTAGTCTTCAAGAAGAGGGAGCTTCAAAAACGGCAATCTATACTTTGTGCAGAAGAACGACGAATAAGAACAGCTTACCAACATACCACTAATGGTAATGAAAAGGTTGTTATTTTAGTGACTCACTTCCCATTTAACATGCTTGATGAGATTTAATAAACTGTAGTTCACATGGAGCTCTGAGCATGCAGCAGCAGCAGGCCGAGCACTGCAGGAGGAGACAAAGCTGTGACAACACTTCTTTGTTTTAAAGGTAGAAAAGGACGACCACATGCTACGACCTCAAAAACAAACCTCCAACAGTTCATTTCCAGAGTAGACCATACTTGTAGAAAAACAAGAAGCACATAAGCGTACCTGCCAGACAAAACTGTGTTCTGTCAACTCCCCGCATGTTTACAACGGCTTACCTCACCACTTGGTTCAGTCAAACATAAGTTTCAAGTATTGAAAGCAATTCAAGGCCAACAATAATGCTTAAATTTTCACTGTGCACAAAAAAAATATAAGATTGTCCGTGGAATAGCTGCCCGTCTGCATTTGTCATGTGCACACACACACACCTGTGCAGTTGAAGCTATAACAATCAAACGTCACTTTGTCCCGTCTGTCAGGACTCGAGTTTATGTGGCGACTGATAGCGTGTGAGCAGAATTGGACAGATCCAACTTTAATCAAGCAGACTTTAGACTGAGCCCAAGCTGTGACAGCGAGGCCATAACGCTCGGCTCTGACTGACAGTCCCAGTCTTGGAACGTCCTTCTGTCCGAGGCATGTTTGCCCTTGTATGTGTATGTGTGTGTGTCTTATTTGTCTGACTCCTGCTATGTGTGCGAATCTAACACTTTTTGGATCTGCCGTTGATTGGACCTTCTCTTGGCCTGCATTTCATCAGTGGCGATAACTTCCACCATTTAATATCATGTCAGGGGCTGCTGGTCTGAGCGGTGTGGCTGACCCTGATAAGAGCACTGAACCCACTGCTTTCAGCCACCTCAATCATCCCACATGCCCTTCAGAGTGTTTCCATAATAGTGTGTCTGTCCTTCACTCATTCTCGCTGAACTTTAACTCTGCCACAATGACCCGGTTTCAACACATCGGAGATGTGTTTAGGTGACTCGTCTCCACGGATACAATTAACACAGTAGAAATAGTAGAAACAAAACCGGACCTTTTTTTTCGTGGGGGTCAGATTTGACACAGATTTGAGTCTGTGTGCACTGATAGACTCTACAGCTTATCTCACTGAGGATTTTCTGCACCCTGGAGCAATTTAGCTTGTCTCTGACACCGCCTGGACATTTCAGACAGCTTAGCCAGCGATGGGGAGGTTACATCTGGAATGTGGAAGGTTAAAGATGATGATTTATCACATCGATATGTAATCTATATTCATTCATTTCAAGATTAGTTTTTTAAAAATGATTTCAATGATTTGAACTGAAAGAAAAGTTTTCTGAAACTAAACATGATAATGTCGACAGTATTTTCAATGCTACCAAGAATAAAATCAAGAAATAATAATAGAAAGCTTATGCCACAAGATCAAGACTGGTATCGGCTGAGTTACTGTCTGTCACCAAGTTCAAACAAAATAACTATTCAATCAAACACAAACTCTTGGTACATGCTGCCAAAATTCTCATCCTTACTGAACCTGATTTTCCAGTAATATGCCAAAGACTTCATACTTTCACAGCGATATGATGTAATCCTCAATACAAGGCGGGTTCAACTAAATTTACACTGAAAAGGATGTATGTTTAGATCAATACTTCTCAGTTCAGGCCGCAATCCGGTATGTTTTCAATGTATCCCTGCTCCAACACACTTGACTCAAATTAAAGGTCCATCTGGAGAACTTGATTGGCTCTTACATCCATCTCGTTTGATGCAGGTGTGTTGAAAGAGGGAATAGTTGAAAACCTGCTGGACTGCAGCCTATAGGACCCACATTTTCATCTTTCACATCCCACCACTCATTAGGGCAGTTACTAAAAGCTGCATTTATTATCAACCATTCCCTTAGTTTGCCAGTTATACAAACATTTGTTTTACAAAACTAAGAATATTTTAAACTTCTCAACCATATATCTCCCATAGTCTCATAACTTTAAGTAGGGCCTATAGCGATTAGGGGACCCGTCCTTTTAAGTCTAGCTCAATTTGAGTATGCCTTTGCCATTAGGCAATGGATAAAAAGCCTGCTCTGGATTTAATTTTCTTGGCTTTAGGTAACTAAGCTGATTTGTCATAATTTCCTTTTAAAACTATTTTCATAAAGGCTAGAATATAATTAGGTTGTTTTAAGAACAGCTACTGTGACTTTGGACTCTGATAGGCTATAAGCAAATGAAATAAAATAGAAAAGAAAACGGAAAACGAGTAAAACATTTATCTAATGTGTGCACAGCTCTGTCAGATAAATGTTCAACATTTTAACAATAACCCGACAGGCAACTCTTCACCGTCAAGTCTCAATGCAACAAAAACAGACATACAGTGAAACAGAGCAACGCCTCCATGCATACAGCGCGTTTCTGCTCCTTAAAACATTTCTTTTGTACAATTATTATGAGGAAGCTGACGCACAGCACGCACACTCCACACTATGCCCCCCAATAGTGCGGTCAGCAAACTTTTACGAGCAACTTACCAGCTCTCTTCCTCCCGATTGCCCCTCCTGCCCCCCAAGCTGTTGCTGAGCAAACTTCAGCCAAATATCACGTTAAACGGGATAACACGTCGATGGTTTCGTTCCTCAGGCACCTTATAATTTGGATTAACTTCATAAAAGATGAGCCTAAACTTCTTCTTTCCTCTGCTTTTCCTTTCCGTCCTCCTCCCCCTCCTACCTCCCCCCTCCCCGGTCACGAC
>JAVQJG010128739.1:0-16811 GCA_036024015.1 Craterocephalus amniculus | reverse complement strand
CAGGGTCAGATTGTAAACAGGAAGAGGAGGATAAAACGTGCTTCTGCAACTGGGACAGTGAAAATGATAACAAGTAACGGGAAGAAGTGAAAAAGCGTTTACCAAACAGATCTGAATAGTTGGTGTTGCCGTATTTCTGTGTCCAAGATGGCGAACGTAAAACGCATGTGCAGTCCACACACATACAGATCTTGCAGAAATACGGATCTGGTAGCCACAACTCACCATGCCACGACAGGCCATTTTTGATCAGCACCATGGCTGATTCAACAAAAAAAAAGAAATCCAAGAGGACACTATCGGAGAAAGCGACAGAAAGAAAGAGAGAAAGTGACTGAGCAAGAGACTGTGCCACTTTAGGAATTAAGATCCTCAGTTACCTTAACACGTTTCAGCCACTTTTTGTGTTCTTCAATAGAAGGGTCATGTGACAATGGAGGACAATCCCTCATCGCCGTTGATATTCCTCGCCTCCCTGCCAGCAGTGACTTTATCTGCTTCCAGAGCAGATTACTTTGGCTTCTTCCTAGTTTTATTTTGTTTGCAAAGTTTTACATAGATAGATAGATAGATAGATAGCCTAAATAATATCTATCTATTTAAAAAAGTCAGTGACGATTATGAACATTTATATGAATGACTGCCGTGTCTGAATAATGAATGTGCAACAATGTGAAAATATGATAAACACGGGAAATTTTTGCACATGGGCTTTAGAATGATTTTTCCATGAGACATCAGGTAGGGTGGGACTATAATGATGCGCCACATGCATCCCTAGAGAAGGCCAGCGTTCTGTCTTAGCATCAGTTATGCAAGCAGCCAACCTAAGGGATAGAAGCTCAAGGAAGATGAGATGGTGTGTGACTTCCATCCTCCCACTACTGTCACAGTGCACAAACATACTAGACACACAAACACACACACATTCACACAAATGCTGAGTTAAATCTGGCACTCCTCGGAGAAGTGCAGGAGACACAGACATTGCTAAATAAGCCTCCTGGAGGTGGACACTTCAGCAGGAACGTTTGTGTTCGCAGGTTAAAGTGTTTTCACAGCCACGGCGAGAAAAATTAAAAATGTTTCATTCTGATTTTTGAGATTATTACCTGACTGAGATAAAAATTACCTGTGTGGGCTTGATGAGCCTCCAAGTGAGACATACCGCTCCACAGTTTGATCCACCATTCACTCTTATAATATGTAGGTTAATGCAGCAATGTGTGTGTAAAGTGGATGAAACATAAAAGCAGCTGAGTTAGAAGTTAATCGAGCCTCTCATGTGAATGATGCTTACATCACTGTGGAGATGGCACATTCATTGCGAGCATAGCAGTTTCTTCATCCTGCATGTGTGTCTTAGTTTCAGTGCAGTTACTACACACTTTAGTGAGCAGTACACATTCTCCTCAAAATCTACATTATGACAGCTTATGTGAAGTGTGTGAGTTTCTGTTTGTGATAGGCCTATGTATGGTTATGTGCATCATGGTAGTTTAAGCTTTTGCACACAAAGATTATGCTCATTTGTCAAGAAGATTCCTTTTAATGTTTTGTATTCTTTCAGTGTACATTTCTGCCCGTATTGAATGTTATTGTGAGAAAAGCTTCATTATATATATGCATATTATATGGATGTGAAATCCATCATTTGGAAGTGTTCAAATATTTATCTCCTCTTCACATATTTAGTTATTTCACTAATATAGAACAGTAATTTAATAGGTATTTTCAGAGTTCTGTATGGATATATCTGTGCATCATAGTTAATGTTCAGTGTGTGTGCTTCATTGCTGCAACCCGATTAGCAGAGTGATGTGTGGTGGTGGGAGTTTGTTAGGCCGCAGTTCATTTGCTGCTGCGCCCCCTCGGGAGTTTAATTGAATAAAACACAGCTCTCTGCCTCCTTATTCAGCAAAGGCCATAACACAAGTCATAAGCGTCAAGGATAGGACACACATTTGTGGCTCAGATGAAATATGCAGGTTATGAATGGATGTAACATGAAGGTATTTTTCTTCTGGATTTTTATTTCTTAATTTTTTTCAATGGATGGATCTCCAGTAATGCTGTCACTTTCACCAAGTTGGCTTGGTATGTCTTGTTGCTTTAGGTTGATTTATTAAGATTTAGCTCTAATATAAGTGGAGGGTTTCTGTATTTAAAAAAAAGCAAGAGCCCAGCAGAGGATAACATACACAGTTTTCATTCTGTTCACTGCAGCTAATGAACCAGAGTGAAATCCAGTGAATTCCAGACAGGTCATGTTGTGGTTCTTTGTACACTCTTGATCCCTGGCCTCCTGAAGGTATGTGCTTGTGTGGGGCAATTATAGTAATGCAGTAAGTAGCAGGGAAACTGCAGGGATGCTTAAATGATCATCATTAGTCTTCATTTTAAAAGACTGTGGTCTAATTATTCTGTTTAGGTATGTTGAACTTAGCTCTAAAGCTCAGATTGCAAAATTATTGTTGGTGGTCACCACAGTATATTGTGTTTATTACCCTGGCAAAATGTATGTTTTTTTTGTTTTGTTTTTTTGCATAGGTATATCATCTATAGGTATTTTAACTTGATTTTGACTTGTTTAGTAGCCACCATCTGTATCTTTTGTTACTTCGGTCTTCTAGTCTAAGCTGTGTTTCCCCAACCTGGGCCAGTTCAACACATGACTCACAATGAGACTGCTTAAAAGAAGCATCAGTACATTATGTATGAAAGCGGAGCAATTGTACGCTAATCCTCTGGTATTCTGACCAAGGTATCCCACAAGCTCTTTTTATAAACCCCTCAGGAAACTGTGTGAACTTTAGTGTGGAGATGAAAATGTTCATAGTGCTTGTTTGAATTAAGCAATAAAAGAGAAACAGTGATCACAAGCCTTGATGATAGGTTATACTTGAACTGTCAGAAGCCACAGTTGATATAAAACGGTGAAGATTTTAATGCCTTGCAGACAAACTGTTTCCATTTGATGTGGATAAAGAAGCTTATGCTTTGTCAAAACATTTGATAACACAGGTTTGGGTTGTTCAAGCCATGCAGATTAATTTCACAATAATTGATAATTAAAAGCAGGAGAAATCAGAGCAGATTCTCTGTGAATTGCCTCAGAGGATTCAGGTTGTTCCATCTCCAAGAGGAATACAGTTTTAGTTAAACATAACTGTGAAAGTGGTTCTGCTTTTATGTAATATGTCCTCCACAGTTATAGTCACAATCACACTGTGACAATTAGAGAGCATCACTGTCATGCTTATGTGCAGAGTCTTCTTCTCCTGCCATTATGTGTCATCCTGCAGCAGCTAGATGTAGATAGATGGTCCTCCATAACAGATGTGCTGATTCTAGAAAAAACTTTGTTTCTTTCTTGGCGTTGTACCCGCGCTTCCCCTGAGATCCCTCTTTTTTCAGGTTTACCATCACTTAGAACGCCAGGAGATTTCTGAAAGGATTCCCAATCAAGCTGGCAAACCCCAGTTTTCTGGCTTGAGATCATATTTATGTTTTCTCTTCATTGCCTCTTCGTGCACAGTTGCTTACTCTTCTTTTCACCCATCTGCATTCTCCTTTTTCGACCTCTACATTCTTCCTTTTTTTACCTGCACTTTGCTGAACCATCTGTCCCTTGCTGTTATTCCTACTTCCACTACTCAACCCTTCTTTCAAAGTTAATGTTATTACCAGATAGCTTTTAAAGACATAACCTTATATTTCATTGGTAATAACCATAACATAAATTAAGTTTTTTGTCTTCTGAGGAAGGCTGAACATGGCCATGTTTACAAATTAAGGAATTTGTAGATAGCAGTCTACATTAAGTTATTTGTCATGTGTTTTGATCTATGAATTAATAACAAGATGAATAACACTTTTCTTTTGCATCATGCATCCATTTCTACTAGGATTACTTTTGTCTTTTTTTTTTTTTTTTTGTTTCATTAGACCAATGGACAATTTTTTCACCTGTTGTTGATCTGAATTGTGTTTGAGAACTGGTTTTCTTATCCCGTTCATCTGTTTTTTTATTTTATCTTCTATTTGTGACTATAACGATGAGCTAATAAGCTGTGTGTCTTAAGTACAGATTTCTTTCATGGAACAAAAAAATCCCCATACCTCAAAAATTCATGACCATTCTGTAAAGGTTTTCAGACTTTTCGTCATGTCTGCAGACATTTCCTTGGCTTTTCTAAAGCATTTTAAAATATTTGCAGTTTAATTCTGAAAAATTCTTTGTAAGTTATTGATTTTTAAAAAATGTTGTATTTATCTAATTATTTATTTACTTTTTCTATCCTTGCCAGCTTGCTTGCATAACATACATCTTCAAAAATAAGGCAATTATAGGGAGATACTGTACTTAAGATTCTTGACTTAAATCTTTTATACATGTTGTTTTGGATTATTTTCATAGGACTTAATAAATTAATAAAATATTCTCTGTAGTCTCTGTACTTTTACACATTTTGTTTGGAAACAGGATTGGATGAAAAAGGGTTTTTTCAGTCTAACTTAGTTCCTTTTATAAATAAATAATTACTTAACTAAGTACAATGTGTCAGATTACCTCTAAATTCCTCAAAGTTTTATTCCGTCAGGGAGGGGGAATTTTTGGCACAGATTTCAAACGTTAAAAAATATTGCATAGCCACACCTTTTAAAAAGAGAAACTATGGCCGATGGTTAGTTGGCATTTGTCTTTTATCTGATCAGTACTTCCTTGTCTTTCTGCCTATAAGTCAATTATTTTCTCCCTGCTGTAATGGACCAGATTTGAACTCGCAATGTGTCTGACTTTACAAAGAATGATTCACAGACACTCCAGTGCAGAATACGGGCCAATATTAGTTCTGGCTCGTCTTTCTCCATGCATCTTCCCACTATGTCTCTCTGCTTTTAAATTCTTGATTGCAATATCAGTATTAGAAAAGTTCAATAGATTTACTCATTTTCATAACTCTCCTCCTGTAACTACTTCAGTATTTTCATCACTTTTTTAAAAAGTTGGTTCTTCTAATTATGCTTTACTAAACAAACAATACTGAATTGTTAATAGACCAGGTGTAGTGTACTGTATCATCCATTACTATCAGAAAACACTGACTAGCCAAGCAATTGACCTTCTAAGATTATATAACTGTACAAGTAAAATGCTTACTGTTTTGGAGAAGGTTTTTGCTTTCTGACATATGATTGTTGATTTTTAATTCAACTCCAAACCATTATTGTATAGTAAACAAAAGCAAATTGTTTTTTTTTAATGAACACTTTGGGGGAAAATAGTTACACCACCGATAATATTCAGAGGACTCTCTTGAGGAACTGTCTGCATTTTTTTAAAAGAATAAACTAAAGAGTCTATATGATGTCAGAAAAAAACTAACATTTGTTTACAATTTGGTTCTTAAAAATTTTTAATCAATACTATGTGTATTTGATGCATCTGCATTATCAAAGAAAGATGCAAAGCAATATACAGACCACATTAAAATAAGTATAAAACATAAAGACGTTGATCAACACTTGATCACTGTTGGATCTCAAGTTAGTTACCCCTTTTACACATGAGATCATTTGAGCATTGTCTCAGCTTTGTACTGTATTAGGAAGCTGTCAGTGTGATCTCCTTATAAAAAACCCTGTCCATTTGACGTTTTCAGGTCTCCAGTGCATGATTAAGAGCTGCTTCAGATGCAGCACTCTGGGTTTCCTGTTGGGGCCAATTGGTGAGATTCAAATACAACCGTGAGTCTCAAAAAGTTTGGGAGAATGTGTAAAATGAAAATATGAACAAAAATGCAAAGGTTTAAATCTCATAAACCTACATTCTATTTCCAATAGAATGTAAACAATCCATCCATCCATTTTCTTGACCGCTTAATCCAATCGGGTCACGGGTGTGCTGGAGCCTATCCCAGCTATCAACAGGCGAGAGGCGGGGTACACCCTGGACAGGTCGCCAGTCTGTCGCAGGGCCAACATGGAGAGACAGACAACCACTCACACACACACTCACTCCTAGGGAGAATCTAGAGTGCCCAATTAACCTCACATGTCTTTGGACAGTGGGAGGAAGTACCCGGAGTACCCGGTAAGAACCCACGCATACACGAGGAGAACGTGCACACTCCACACAGGTATTTACTTTATTTACTGTACATGAGAAGCTCTGCCTCTCTGAAATGCTCATTTTATACTGACTCATGTTTTAAAGTTTTGTTGCCAGTTAACCTAAGTGTCAAATGTTCGTCCAGTTGTTGCCTTCAAATTCAGAATCAGCTGCAATTTTCCATGAAATGGTTCCATGTCTTAGTCTCAACATCGGATATGTTGTTTATATTCTATTGGGAATAAAAGATGTGCCTGATTAGCTGATCATTACATTCTGTTTTTATTTACATTTCACACAGTTTCCCTACTTTTTGGAATGGGGGTTGTCACATTAGTGGTATCAGCTCGCTATAGCCATTTAACTGGGATGTAATAATGAAAGTTTTAGGTCTGGTATGCCTCATGAAGATGCACACCTGCAGTCTGAACTGCATTTTCTTTAATGCTGTTACTTATGCTGTTTGTTGTCTTGAGGGTTGAAGCAGTGTGAGAAGTCAACACAAATTTCAAAGGTTCCTCGCAACCGAGAAATAAAAAAAGATAAAAGAAACAGATAGCAAGTAGAAGAAGAGTAGAAAACAGAAAGGCAGAAGGAAAGGACCTGGAGGGAAACAGTACATTTATTAAAAATGCTTATCAGTCAGGTTTAAAAGTCTCAGGCTAAAGTTCAGAGCAAGATTCTCCGCAGTTCAGACACTGATGTGATGTTGCAGCTTTTGTATTATATACAAGCTGTATATGGTTAAAGTCCTCGAATAATAATACTAATTATAGGGAAACATTTTAATGTTTCACCAATAAAGCTGTCAACCGTAAAGACCTTACAGCAAAAAATAAATAATCAGCGATGAGGAACAGTAGCATTGCTTTGGTGAAAGCAGAGACACTATTTCAACCTCTCTTTGTGGATTATTTTTACACACAAAGAAGATAAACACATCAATTACTAATGTTTAACTGAGCTGCTACAGCAACGAGCCTACTAAAGCCATCTAATTAAGTCTAGAAGTTAAAAAAGGAAATTATTATTCAGTTGAGATACAAGAAAAAAATTTTATTTTTACTTTTGCGAAGAAGCTCTAATCTGCTTTAATCACAGCTTTGATGTTAATGGTTTGAGGTTTTAATACCTGCTCACTATTGATATTGATACACCCACACAGTCTTAAAATGAGGAGATTCCTCAGTATTTCTTGTGTGTTTGTGTCTATTTGTGTGTTATTTCATTATAGTAAGGGGTGTAATTTATCATATGCCTGCCATCACATCTCCTGCTCAGCCCATGAAAAACACACCCGGAGACAGACATGGTGGTGGGACAAGCGTGTTTCTCTCCCTGTCTGGGTAGTTAGGGCTGAGATTGCCAATAAATAGTGGCCGGTGGCCTTCAGCATCACCAGCGGGGAGAGATTTGTGTCCTCATGCCTGATTGGCCCATGCCGGAGGAAGAGAACAAACCATCTTGTTGATCAGGGAACACTGTGGGGACACCGTGTGTGTTTTTCTTTGGCAATCACACTTGTTGTGGCACATTGTCAAACTGCTGTGCGTACATTTACGCATGTGTTTGTGAGAGAGAGAGAGAAAGAGACGGATAAAGTGAGTGTGTGACATTATGTCAGCTGATTGAGACACCAGCAGTGTAGAGCTGAGCCGATGGATGACAGATGGGTGTTAAAGGCCGCAGGAGCAGCCATGATTTACGTTTGCCCATATGTCTGCGCACAAACTCCTGGCTGCCGGAGCTGTCATATTATAATCCTTCCTGTGTTTACAGCCCCCTGAGCACCAATTTTCACCTTTACGGCTGCCAAATAAAGACTAGTGTGATGTTGAGCTTGAGCACTGTCTCCATCATCTATTAAAAAGTTTCTTTATTTCAAATCCTGAACCTATCAGAGGTACAGATGGCAGAAATGACTTTCAGGTTAACATTGCCTGTCTTCTAGATGTTTTGATTCTGTTATGTGATATCTTTGCTGTGGTTGTGAAGTGTCCAGAACAACAGGAAAACTGGAAAATAGGATCAGTCAAGAAATCTGTTAAACCGTATGTAATTTTAAAGAAGAAAATACTTTATTTTACAATTTTATTAAGAGGCAATGTCTGGTTTGTCTCCCTTTATTAATCACCACAGCCTGAACCTTCCTTTTTTTGCCTGAACCTTCCTAAAGAAGCTTTCTTGTCATTTCTCCAAGTCTTCTTTAGCTTTTCAAGACTCTTGAAGCTTTTCCACATTTTTTCCATGGATGTTGATTGCCTTTTGGGGGGGTTCAGCGCTCTATAAGACATGTTGCCACTGATATTTGATGTTCAGTTTTGTGTATTCTAGTTCAGCCTTTTCTCCTGTTTTTCTTTGTTAAGAATGGCTTCTTGACAGGCACCTTCCACAGAGACCGTTTCTCCTGAGGCTAGGTGGACTTTTCAGGTCCTGTCTCTGGTCCTTGTTGTATTTTAAGCCCTGGCCCATTCTCTTCTCTCGTCCTCCAGTTTGATTTCTTTTCCTTTTTTTTGGTGAAATATTAAAATTTTTCTATCTCCTGGGAATCAATGCTTAATTACTACTTTATGTTTGTAAAACTTACTTCTTTAGAAATTATGAACCACATTGCATAATTGTCTAATACATATTTTAGCCAACTTGTGATACTTACTTTACTCTACTCTCCTAACACTAGTGATTATAGATTTTCTAGGTACGATTAATGTTTCAGAAATAATCACATTTTTACGATAATCACAATTATTATGTTTTAATTTCACAACGCTGGAAATGTATTAAATAACATGAAAACTCTTTTTCTGTTAAGTTTTATTTGTGTGTTGATGACAAGAAAACAGAATATGGCAACAAAATAAACAAAAGTACCATTCAAATCCCATTGGAATTGAGTAAAAATCCCCTCTGCTCTGGTAACAATTTAAAAAAAGAGCTACAGTAATATATGAATGAATATGAAATGATAAAAATAAATCTGAGCTTTAAGATTTCAGTAATGACAGTCAAACTTCATTATTAAATGACACTATTTAGATTATTAATTGTAGCTTCTACAACAGATTAACTGTGAAAATAAATAAATAATTGTGACATCCCCTACCTAACACTGCTGATTAATGACATATAACTGCCTATAAAACTTTGAAATATGACTTAAGCAGTTATGCTATTAGGGTAGCAATATGTTGGAATCTATTAAGCTTTTTTCCAACTACCTGTCGACAACAAAGAACTGACACATCATCTATTACTTGTTCTTTAGTACTTCATTTTGTGCTGACACAACACAGGTTCACCCCTCAGTTCATGCCAGAATGAGTTGTGGGTCAGTGTAAAATGGTTTAACAAACAAAATGCGTTTCTTTCAGACAAGGATCAAGTTTAATATGATATTAGTGAAAAAGCAGAAAACACATTAAACTTATTAAAAAACCTTCAGAAAGGGAGCAGAAGTTTTATTTAATAGAATCAATGCAAAGTAATATATTAATGAATTTTTAAAAAAATCAGTCCAAGGTGTTTTATATATACTGTATGATTCTTACTGCACTTTAAACTTTCAATAATTGAGTTTAATTTTCACCAGATTATTTAAAGTGACGATCAAGCACATAGTAACTACCAACACTATGTAGTAATATGCAACAGACTACTACCACACATCTGTGTGTCGCAGTATTTCACCTGTTTGGCACTTTTAACGACTTTGGGGGAGAAAAGAGCATGTCAAAGTTCCAGCATTTATACTATTGTGTGCCTGCCGCCTGGTATTGTAAAGCAAAGATGATTAACGTGGTTTGGAAAAGATTTGAAAACAACGTATACATCTTCCAAATCTTCAAATACGCAGTGTTTTTCTGTGGCATCATCTTTAGTCATTATTTTGACTCATAATACTTCTTTCACTGCAAACAACAAATATCCACCAGCTGAAAGATAAATGGAGATTTTATAACGAGAATAATGAGACTGTATTTTTTAAATTTATTTTAGTTTCTAAAGATTTAGATACAATATTATTCAATTACCGGTAAATCAACTTTTTTCTCTTTCTTACATCAACTTCCACAACTTATGCCACTTCTTCTTTCCCTTTCCTTTTTCCCAGGCAGCTCCATCATGCCTTTTGTCCTGGAGGTAGCCCCAGGGCTGGCAGGTGTGAGTCTGTGCGAGTGTGTCAGCTTGAGCTATGCACACGTGTGTATCAGTGCATTCCTTAGTTTGCAGAAGCCTTGCCTTACAGCATAATGCACAGTGAATTCACATCTCAGTTTAAAGTTTATTGGATTCTTTCAACCTTAATGTGTCCACATTCAAGTCGGATTGTTCCCTCTCCATCCATTAATCATCAGTAAATAGTGACTGGTGGCCTTTAGCATAACCATCGGGGAGAGATGGAGTTTCATTGGCCATTTTGAATTCTCTTTACTCGCTATTAAGTGCTCTCTCCTTCTTGCAAAATACAGCGGTTCCTCAACGCCAATGGGTAGACCTCATATTAGTTCCCTGTAAGTGCTGATTGAATAATATGAGATTTTCAAACCTGACATATTGGCCAGCTATTACAGTATTTGGACAAAATAGTTTGCATGTTATCCTCTGAAGGCCCTAAGTGTATAAATGCAAAACGAAAATCTGCAAGCTCAATGCGTCTCCTTTCACTTAGAAGTTCATTCCACTGCCATCCATCAAGCTATTAGCTCTAATGCAAATGTTGCTTCACATCATTTAGATCAGCCTCTTTCTGATAAGCCCTTCATGTAGATTCTGTTTGTGCTTTATTTGCTGACAAGTAGGGATTTACTTTATACCAGATGCATGTTTTAGCGGAAAGTTTTTATGGTCTCCTAAATCTTATCATGACTTCCACAGTTCCCCCCTACTTATTTTTTTAAAAAGACATTTTTAGACAGTAAAAAGTGCCAGTTCAAACCTTTGATATCTTTTAAAGTCTCCCTGTGCTTTGTAGTTTGATTCATATTATTTTACGGCTGTATACAGGCACATTAGTGTGCTGATTTATACCATCTTGGTTCTGGTGCATCAAATCTTTCCCTTAATCCAGTTGTTACTTTACTGCAACCCATGCATAACAGATTTCACTCAGGCTTTTCATAAAACATACTGTTTTCCTGGTTTTACATGCATTGAAATTCAAAGCAAAATTGGGGTTTTTGCCACTTCAGAAAGGTTTTTTTTTTTTTTCGCCATCTACATCCATCCATCCATTCAGTCTGACATATTGAGCAGCCCCCAGCAGGGTCAGAGTCAGCAAAGGGAAAGGTGATGTGCAGTATTCAAATGAATGAAATATTAATAGTGTCAGCCAATTAAAATGGGGACAGCTGAAGTGTCCCAGGAATTCCGAGCAGACATTAGCACAGCCTTAATAAGATGATTTTTATCTGCAACTGCTGGGTACCGTAGGTAACGACAGGTAGAGCCAGGGAGACCAGGGGATGGGTGGGCAGCAGGTTGGTGCTGAAGTCAGACTTGTGTGTCTGCTTGAGGGATGAAGCACAGTAGGGTCATGTGGGAGAAGACGAGCAGACAGATCAGAAAAGACAGACAAAAAGCAGGATAATGAAGCCTTGAGAGATAACTCTGTGTTTGTGCGTGTGAATGAGTGATTTGGGAAGCGATGCCTCCTCTCAATCTGTAGGCAGATTCGGCTGTCCTCTAACTGCAGTGCAATCTACCTTCTCTTTGTTTCTTTTGTTCTTTCTTTCTCTGCTTCTCTCCCTGTCTCAATGCAGCTCCAAGTAATTCATCAGGGAAATGAGAAATGCGAATTTTGAAGTGTTTTTTTCCTCAAAAATACACACACAAACAAACAGTTCAACGACACCAAAGTGATGCATACTCTTACAGATTTCTAAACAAAAAAGTGCTGCTGAAATGGCATAAATTCATTAATGAATTGAAGATGTAACACTAAAGAGCTACATATATGACAACACGATCAATTTTCAAGGCCATCCGATTATTTCAGATAGTGAATAGCTCATTTTAGGCTGCTTTACACTAATGCATGCCACTGTAATTCCCTGACTTATCATTACTAAAGGACACTCAGCTCCTCCTGTCATACACCTCTTTCTCTCTGCAGCCTCTTTCTCTCCTCCCTCATTGCTAGCTAAAGCTATTCTTAGCAGGGGATGCAAAGTTCTCCATTACAAACCACTGGAAGCTGACGTCAACTCTTGCTTTCTGTTGCCCCGTGCAAGTGCACAAACGTGTGTCTGTGTGCGTAGCTAGCTTAGCAATGTCTGTACCACTAAACTAACCTTAACCAGCAGCAGCTCCCGCGTCTCATGCATAACTGAGTGGAAGCTCATCTGTGTAGGTTTTCCTGTATTGTACAAGCATTTTCAGTTTGATGTTTGTGATTTATTCATCTTTAATTCTTCTTTGTGGAGGTTTTATTCACCTTCACATCATCTTCTACTATCCAACGACCTCTCCATCCACACACACACAAACTGACAGAGGATTTATGAAAATATCTCAGTTTTTAACATTATCATTATTACATTATTAGTAGATTTATCACAGTAATGTCAGTAATTTTGGGAGATTCACAGTGTCCACACACACACACACAACCACACTGGCATTCGCAGGATAATCAACACTGTAGCTATTATTGATGAGAAAGAATCAGGTCATTAATATTTAAGCAGTGTCACTGGGGCCACTGCCATGAGAGTATGTGTGATCTGTTTGTGTGTTTGTATCCACATATAGAAAAAGCACTATAAGGCAATTTCCTAAAGCAGCGCAGCAAGGTCCACTCCATTATGATCAGAAACACAGAGACGGAGTCACATTACTCCCTAAAACAGAGAGGAGGAGGAAGACAGAAAAAGAGGAATCTGATCTTGTTCCTCGTCCTGAAGTTCCTGTCTTCTCCTCTCCTCCCATCCCTGTCAGTTGTTTCTGTTCTGTGGAGGATCAAGAGGCTTAAATGGGAAACAGCAGATATCTCATGACCTCGCACTGGACAGGATGGGCCTGGGAGCTTCCTGTGTGTATGTCTATTGTACCAGTGTGAACTCTTCTAAATGAACACTATTGGGGATTGGGTCTGCTCCACCACACTGGCCATGCTCTGGTGACAAAGCACACACACACACATGCACGTATGAACACACTTAATGGCACACACTTTTTCCTTAAACCCATAGACGGACAACATGTGGTCTGAATTTGACAACATGAATGTCTGATGAAAGGACTTAAAAAACTGTAAATAATGACATTAGTTTTTTTTCTGTCTCTCAGCTTCTCTCTTCCCCTCAACCTCTTCCCATATCTAGGATTAATGAGTATTACTTGCTCTACAGACTGAGCAGAATGAGGCAGGTCTTACTGCTATTTCCTAGACTGAAAGAGTGCAGAAAATATCCCCTTATAATATCCTCTCTTTATTAAATCAAGCAGGAGAACACACAGTGGTTGGGGAGGGTATCTGTGTGTGTGTGTCCTCAGATAGCACCAAGTTTGTGGTTTTTCCTCGTTCAGTCATCAGAAAGCTGTTGATTTAAAGTTATTAAATTTATGTTTGATTTATTATATGGATTAGTGTCAAGAATAGGATTATGTTACACATGAAAAAGGGCAAACATAAGGCCCTAACCAAAGGCATCATAGTTAGCCAATTATTTACACTGGATCAAAATACTTTCTTAATCTGCCCATTCTACAAATCTAGCAAAAAAAACAGTTTTTATTGGGCTAGAGTGTTTCATATGATTTAGCTTGAAGTTAAGTATAGCAGAAAAATGCTGTGGGATGATGTGACGGAGTATGAGTGAGAGCAGTCCGTTTCATTTGTGTATGCTGTGATTCAAGCCTCTTTGTTCCGTGTCTTGGTCAGCCACAAGTGGATGCTAAGGCGTGTGAGTGTCTGTCATGGAGTCCAAAGCAGATGCCCTTTCAAAATTTCATCAACTTTAATCAGCATGGTACAAGTCCTCCATGACTATACACAGTTATTTGCACCCAGCACACGTTTTCACTGATGTATGACAGATAATATGATGTCATACTGAGACATTTAGCGTCTTACTTTTTTTATGTGTGTTTATGTACTTATGCAACCTGGAAGTGTGTCAGACACATGGCTACTACTTACCATGCCCCAGTTTGAAAGGGTCGTTTCAGGCAGAGGAATTCTACATACTTCAAATATGAGACAAGTTTGCTCCATGGGCAGAAAAGCGTGTGGAGCAATGAACATGTTATTTCTGTATTTATGTAAAATCTTCTGACTTAATCTGCCCTTATTAACAATAAATCATCATAATTTATGAGTTATTCACTTATAACACCAAAAGCAGTGGTATTTATTTATTTGTCTGCTCCATGCTTTTGTTCTTTCCTTTTTTTAATCTCAACCCCCGTCCTCCATTTTTTCCTCTAGTCATCCCCAGTCTCTTGACTCTGCTTTATGGGCCCTACCTCCTGCTTAGGAACCAGTGATCTATGCAGAGATTGAACATGACTTTTGGCTCTGGAAACCATGACTGCCTAAAATAACTCCTCCTGCTTCACAACTTCAGTTCAGCCAAATAAAATGCACTTTAAGCTATATTCAGCAGAGGTCATCATGTAGGTGTGTGGCCATCCAGAACTGGTTTTGCAAAGGGGCACACAAACGTAAACCATACATTGAACATATTGAACTAATAAAACCAACATGTTCACTCACTTTAAATGAATATCAATTAGACGTTGGGGGAGAAGAAGTAAGTCATAGTTTATAAACTTAGTCATCCTCACATTAAGAACTCTCATGGTTGCTCCCTTATTGGCCATCTGCCTTTGTGTACAGTGATTTGATTACCTGGGAGCTTCATTAGGATAGAGAGATGGGAGGCCGCAGTGGTAGCTCCCCTATCCTCTCGACGGAGTGTAGAGTTACCTTTGCACGGAAGAAGCTGCATTGATTAGCCATATGCCTGGGAGGTTGAAGAGGTTGTAGCTTTACCCTGTGCCTTCATGGCCACCTCTGGGGAACAGAGAACTGGGGGATCTGGATGTGTGGAGATATCCTGTGTATAGACTAGAGCCTGCTTTCCCCCAGTGCATCTTTGCATTAAGATCTTATCTATAGTGGTTTCCAACAAAGCTTTGATAACCTGCAGCTTAATATGGGAAGTCTTGGCAAGGATTTTCCAGTAAGGAAGGAAACTGTATGTTAATCAACGGGAGATGGATCGATGGATATGTTCCCAGTGAAACACTTACCGTTCTGACTTGTGTCAGGGAAACAGAGGATGGACCTGTTGCTGAGATTAACTCTGATCTGTCTGATTTGAATTTTCTTTCCAGCTTGACTTTAAGCTTTTTAAATGTTTTTCTAGCATGCTGTCTTCTTCTATGCTGACTCTGCGTCAGTGGCCATATTTTAGACAGACATGCTCAGAGTTCTGTCCAGTTGAACCAGTCAGTTGGATCTTTGCATGAAACCTCATCTCTGTCAGCATTTGCTTCTGTAAAAGAGCACTAAACGGTTCTGAGTTTTGTTTTGTTTTTCTCATTGACTGGAGCTGGCTATGTATGAATGATTAATGGTTCATTTAATCTTCCTCTAATTTATATCTACTCAGAAAGACTTTGTTATGAAACACCGCCAAATTACTAACACTAATACACTGTAGTGTCTTATTAATTCTCCCTAGTCTGGCTCCAGCTCAGTGCAACTGAAAATCTTTTATCAATTGTTTTCTTTAAGTTTGAACTCTTTATTGTGTTTCCACACAATAATTCCTATGTACAAATGTACAAATGGGAGATCAACTCCCTCTCTCTTATCTCTAACTGTGCTTGTATTTTCATACATGCCAAACACTTTATTTTTACTCAGCCTCTCCTTTCCAAGTTTGAAGTACTATATGTTCTAGAGCGTCATGTGTTAATTGGTAAAAACTTCCCAGCCTTATCGCTGCTGATTTACTTCTCTATTTAAGTAGCTAAGTTAAAGATGGTGTAGAACTGTTTTGCAGGCTGGAAAATGTGTTTATTATAATCAGTTGTGATGAGATGATATTGGATGATAAATCCTAATTCAGCTGTCCCATGGCAGGCATGTGGGTTCAAGTCTGCAGGAGAAAACATTTGCATACATATTGTCTCCCACCTTTAGATCCTTTTTCTTCCTTTTACCCACTTGCCCTTTACACAACTATGAAGCATTTTCATTTAGTGATGAAAAAAGAGGAAAGTAGAAGGCAGTGCGAGGGTGCAGTCTTCTGCCATGGTTAGTTTTGAAGAAGGTAGATCTGAATCTGCAGCGAAATGTGATTTTTTTCCCTTCATGTTCCATATTTCCACCTAGGCAAGGCAAGGCAAGGCAAGTTTATTTGTTTAGCACATTTCATGTACATGACAATTCAAGGTGCTTAACATACAAACATCCGAAACATTACAGCAAGAAAGCAATAAAAAGAATTAAAAACAAAAATAAAATCACAAAATAAGAAAATTAATGAAAGAAAGAAACCCTCAGAAAAAAAAAATCAATCATCATAAAAGGCTGCAAAAGAAAGGTTTTTAACCCTGATTTAAATCTGCTGACAGTGTCAGCAGACCTGCAGCTTTCCACATGTGTGGAGCATAAAAACTGAACGCTGCCTCTCTGTGTTTAGTTCTCACTCTGGGAACTGAAAGTAGACCTGACCCTGATGAC
>JAVQJG010128734.1:0-17096 GCA_036024015.1 Craterocephalus amniculus | reverse complement strand
GGGGGGGGGGGACATGGCGTCACATGGATCTAAAAAAACACTTCCATGTCACCTTTTCAAGGCTGGTATTTTTGATAGTGAAACTTCACAGTTAGCCCGCTGCTACCCTGTCTGACATATGAGCTCAGTCAGTCTGCAATGTGTACCGTACCCAAGACTTAGCTTAATGAAGACAGTTGAAAATTCATACTTCAAAGTTGTTTTTTCTACAAGAGTGCACAAGTGGATACTTTGACAGAGGCGAACTCTCCCAAAATACCATCAATCATCTCGCTGCCGCCGAGGTTGTTTTCCTCTCCGGGATTACTTTTGTGTTGATTGCACACCCCTGCACACCTCTCAGGCAAATTTGTGGTTATCAGCTTGGCGTGTGTAATCATTCACCCAATTCTTTTATCCTAAATAGAATGGGGGGGGACAAAGATTTTAGTGAGAGGACGGTATAGTGAGGCAAATAGTTTATATATCTCTGATGCATCGCATTACTGAGCTGCAATCTAAACTGCAGCCAAGTGCTTGACACCGTGCGGATAACAGCGTGGAAATGACGCGTGCATTGTGTTATGGTGGAACGGTGGCGGATAAAAGGCCTATTTTTCAGCCCATCATCATGTGGGTAGCAGTAATCCTCTCTGCCCTCCTACATGTGAGTCCAGAGAAAACACAGCAGTCGTATGTCTGTGTGTGTGTGTGTGAGTCTGTGTGTAGGATCTTTTTCCCCCAACCTTATCAGATAGGGGAGTCTTATGCTTTGTTGTTCTACAGTGTGTGGGCTGTGGTCATCATGGCTGGGTAAAGGTCATCTCTTACTCTTTTTCTCCCAATGTTTTGCCTCACATCCCCTTCCCCACAACATGAGTCTGTATCCAGGGTGGGGCTTCTCGTCCTACACAACCAAACAGCACTATCACTGCCAGGCCCCTTCGCTTGTCCATTCATCGGCTCTGTCTCGCTCTCAGACTGCGTGGGTTGTGTCAGGAGCTGGGATCCCTCTCTTTTTCCCTGACCCCCTCTTCCACTTTCTCCCCCTGCCCACCCACCGGCTGTCTGCTGACTTGGCCCGGGGTCGTTGTGGACGCTGGCCCTTAGGCGTCTGTATGTGTATGTGTGTTTGTGTTGTTTGCCCGCGCCCCCCCACCTTCTCTGCAGCTTTGTGTTATCGGTAGGATCTATGTCCGTCTCTGTCTGCCAGTGCCGCTAGACGCAGGAGGAAGCAGGATGCGAGAGGATCAACTGTAATCTCGCAGCGCGCTTTGTCCCGCACAATCCCAGGCCGATCACTGTATTCTCTACACGCAGGGAACACGCTGGACATTTACATGTGCCAACAATCACACCGCTGCTGTCCCACTTACTAAGTGAGAGTGCAGAGTGGGGAGGAGTTAGTGAGTCTGGGGGCTGAGAGACGCTGCTAGGAGCTAGAGGATGTTAAAAGAAACCTGGAGCTTTTTATAGGGAGTGATTAAGATTAGCAAATATGGAAACGTTAAAAATGGCGGTTTCTTTTGTAATGAGGAAGGAAGGCATGTCATCAGTGTCATATTTGACTTGCTGATTATAGTGATAATGATATATATCGGCGATTAGATGTGGTATTGGTTTATCTCTCAGTAAACATGTTTGCACTGAAGATGAAACGGAGTCAAGTAGGATTGAAATTGAGGAAAATCCTCCACTGTGTCCTCGCTTGAACTTGATGATTACCTTGCGGTGCGCACACAGCCCTGCGTTTCCAGATCTGAGCAGGTGAGGTCCTGATTCAGTCTCATTATTAGGATGAAAGGGGGGAAAGGAGGATTTGTGCTTGTTTTAGCAAGTCTGAGTGCTCATTCAAAAAGCTTTATCTCCACCTCAGGGAGCTCAGAGACAAAAAAAGGATGCTTTTGAAAAATGTCTTCTGCCAGAGCAATTTTCAATGCCTGGGAGGCGGCTTACTTAAATTCTCAGTGTTTAATACGGTACCGGCAATGTTAAATGCTCTCATAATTGTTCCAGCTTTACTCTTCAAAGCCCTCCTTATTACAAGAATCAAACTCGGGACCCAACAGTGAGCAGCTGTGCCAAAGCATGTCACTTCCCCAGCTCTACTGTATGATGTGAGTTCTCTGAGAATGTGGAGCCTAGTTCTGGTAAAACAATATTATTTTATTGTAAAGGAACACGGCTGTGCTAATTCCTTGAGCTGCAAACCTCACGGACCACAACTTTGTCTATAATTTGCTGGGAGCATATGTTCATAGCAACGGTACATAAAGCGGAACGGAAAACAGTAGTAGAGAGCGCATTAGTCAGTTCAGTGATTGGTATACAAAGCAAGGGGTTTTCCTCCAGCTTTCTTCCCCTTCTTTGGGGCCCTGGAGACAGTTTCAGCGTTGGCTTGGCCTCAGTTGGAGCTTATTTTCAGTCCTTTTAGTGTCATAACTTTAATGTGCAGTGATGTGCAATAACTGTCCATTTTTATGCAGTACACTTGAACTTATAATCATATTCACATTAACCCGGCTGTTTTTTTGCCTTCACATTCAGAATCTGCTGCATAATGTTTTGTTTTTGCATTTTTGAATCGAAGTGAGGAATCTTGCTTGGCTTGAGCATTTCCATTTTATTTGGGCAGTGGAAATAACATCCCTGATGTGCATTAAAGTATTAATATGTCCAATGAGATTTCTTGCAGAAACACTCAAGAAAATGTAGTCTTCATTTTCTGCTTGAGGGATACGGTCAGTATTAAAGTTTTCAGACTTTTCAGCTGCTTGGGTGAGGAAAGTAGAGATTATAGTATGTCAGTGAGCATTACCACAAGTGTAAAGACTCCTGACCACCAGCAGGTGACACTTTTCCCTTTGTTCACTGTGGTGCCATTTGTCTGTGGCAGGATGTTCTTGTGCTGAATGGGGATAAAACTTTAAACTCAAGAGTATTTCTGTGTGGTTGAGATGTAATTTCTTACGCAATCCAAGCCTTCCATGTCCCTCGGGGTGTGAGTGCATGTCCGGGATGAGCAGACTTTCAAAAGCTTTCCCCTCCAATGCCCTACTACCAACAGGCTTGACTTGTGTGGAGAGGCATTTCAGTCTCTCTGCTGGACTTTTCTGGTCCCAGTGTGTGTTTGTGACTGTGTGCATTTCATCATTTGTACATGAGCGCGTTTCCTTGCTTTTTTGTTTGTTTGATTTTGCAAGGCTTCCCCCTAGTGTTCCAGCCTCTTCCTCTAATTATTCTGATATTTTCTGTCACTACTTTATTTCTAGTTTTCCTCACCTTTGCAGTCATTAAGGCAGATCTGTGCACTCAAGTGTTTGCATGCTTCACAGCCCCTCGCTCAGGCTGCACACCTTCCTTTGTGCTTTTGCAACCTGAATAGTCACACTAAGAATCAGGTTTCATGGCCAACTATGATGAAAAGGACAGAAGGAATTTGTTGGTGGTTCTAAGCAACTTTTAAGTGCCTTAACAAACTAGTAACACTAAGAGGACAAAATTCCACCAGCCACAGATAGATGAATTGTAAATAATTGCAGCAAATAGTTGGAAATAAAAGTTTGAAATGCTGTGGAGCTGTTTTTGTATCATTGGCAAAAAAAAACAACAGATTTCTTCCGTATGTTGCAACCAGCTCAAGATCGGATAGAAACACAACAAAACTGACCATGAGGCTTGTGTTTGGATGGAACCATATCCTCCACAGCCAGTGCTTTGTCCAAGTCTGGTCAGTATATCATTTTCCTTTTCCTCTCCTGTCAGCAACATAGCCTGACCATGGTCTGTGATCAGTGAAGAAACCAAGGCCTGTTGAGGTCAGTGGCTGTGTTACTACATCATCCAGCCTATACTACGCTAGCACTGCCTGTATAGTATTGTTGGTTGTAAATCTCCCATGCTGTGTCATGTGAATGTTGGCTAGCAGTCTTCTTGCCTCTGTTTCTAAACACAGATTGCAATTTTAGTGGAGAGCCACTACATCCAGAGATTTCTTTTTGTGTCCCAGTTCCGGCAGATGGTCAAAAGACACGACGGGCAGTGTCCAAAGTGATGCGGTCAGTTGCTGTGAAGGCTAAAGCATACTGAGTCAGTACACTTCAGTACATTGCTGGTTTCAGCTCTTTACCCAGGGACATAACATAACCTTCTGTTGTTGCGATCTCCTGTACCAGCTCTGAGTGGAGAGAGGCTGATCTTCCTCTCGCCTCCTTTCTTGGCCGGTGGAGCAGACACTTGCCACTAAACTCCATTAGACATCTGGTTTAATATTTCCCCCATTCTTCTCTCCTGGATGTTTCCAAATTCATTGAGGTTTTTCTGGTCACTCCAATTTTCCACTGGCAGCAAGTGAGGCTATCCCAGGGTGGTTCCTCCTGGAGGGCTGTCAGAACTTTGGGGCCAGCCTCTTTAGGGATTTTTTTGCTTCTCATATGGGTGCTTTTTTCTCCCCAAATTTTGCCAAACACAAGTCTGTTGAGCCCTGAAGATCCTATTTTACATATAGAAACAGGAGTTGAACAATTCTGGATTCATGGGCGTATTTATTTTTTACTACTGATCGGTCATGGACTTCTGCCACTGCTTAATGCTTTTTTCCTAACTCGTTCTAAATAAAAACATTTAACTTCATTATACATGTGAGTTGAGTTGGACAGTCTTACCATAGTAGACATTAAATTTTCTAGACAAATGGGTGTGTAAGTGTAAACAAAAACTTGGTTTTAGATGTCTTCTTAACTTATTGTGCAAATAAAAAGAGGATCTTGATTGCTATCGTTCCATGACCAGCATAATTGGCTTGCATTATGGCCAGACAGAGTTTTGGCAGTGTTAGAACGAAGAAAGGAAGCTTAACCTGGACCTACTAGGGGGTAAACACCAATACAACTCCATCATTTTCCCCATGAACAACACAACTGAAAGGGCTTAGTAATGGACTTGCATCTACAGTACAGTGTGACTGCAGGACTTACCCTTTCTCTGAAAATGGCCTTTATCCTGTTTTAAACATTATCGTGACACTGTGCATCTATGTGAAAACATGTTTTTAACAGTGAAAGTGTGTGAGGGCAGAGGATAGTGCGTGCGCATGTAGTGTGTATTTATGATGTGGCTAGTCAGAGAGAATTGCATGTAAGTGAATGCATGTACTTTACATTTGTGCATGTGTGTGTGTGTGTGAGGTGGGGGCAGCAAAATGTTACCACAAGCTGGTGGGGCACAGCACTGCTACTAACCAAAAAAGCAAGTGGTTGTGAGTCAGTCCTCTTGGGCAAACCTGTGGCCATGGTATTAGCTCAAGAGTGCCAGTCCCAGGATCGGAAATTAACAGTGACTTTGGGTGAAAGCATCTCTGAGAGTTCAGAAAATATCCATGAGACCAGAATAAGAGGTGTAAATGCCCCTATGAGGAGGAGCTAGCATGTAAATGCAGTAAATTTCAGTGTTTAAATTGATAATTAAGTAATTGTAAGTAAAAGATATGCATGAAACTTTGTACACGAAGGCAATAGCATATTTTCATTTTTATTTAATTTTATTCTTTGTATTTTGATAGCTTATTTGTCAGGGACCATGTGCAGAAATACTCAGACCAGACTGAGATGAACAACACTAGCTTTCTAGCTAGTTTCCGTCTACAGTACCTTTAGGAGGCAGAAAAGATTTTTTTTAAGAGTTTAAAGCTAGAAAGATAGATTGGTCAAGAACCGTACAAAGAAACTTAATATTTTGGGACAGTTCTTGACCAGCAGCCAAGATTTTATGAAAAACAAAACTCTATGTTTTCAAGAAATGTTCACAGAGACACAGACAGCTCAGAAGGCCAAGTTGTCTTGGTATCACTCGTATGATTTTAGAAACGTGTGTATGTTTCACATATCAAGAGTGTTTTAACCTTTCATTTCCCTCCTTGGTTTGGTCACCTAAGCTGTAAGTGTAAAAACAAATTAAGCAGGATTGTGGCAATGGCAGGGAAAATTTGGGAAAAATCCCAACTCTTGGGAATGTTAATGGTGAAAGGAGAGAGAGGAAAGCTGAGAGAATCCTGGCAGATAGCGATCACCCTCTGTCCTGTTGGTTCTAGCTCCTGAAGTCGGGAAGGCGATTTCAAATTCCTCTGCCTAAAGGTCCTTTCAAATGGTCATTTATTCCAAATGCCATTGGCTTTCTTTACTCGACAAAGTGACCAATTCACAAAGATTGATTTGAACTGCAGCACTTTTACTTTTTATGTTTAATTGTTTTATCTTTTAGGTGATCTAGTTGTATTTTTTGGTGAATTGTAATTGTTCTTTTATTGCATATATGCAGTACTGTATTTTAGTTGTTTGTGTTAGTGAGCCAAAGACAAGTTTCCACATTAAAGATAAATTATAAAGTTATTTTTTTCCTATAGTGTCACAATCACAGTGGGAGCATAAAATTGACTTAATTGACTTGATTTTCGCAAGAAAGAAAAAAAAAGTGTTTGATGATGAAGCTTCACTTGGTAACTATTTAGTTCTCAGTTATTGTCAGCTATAAAATGATACCTGCTAATAACCTGAGGGAAAACTCAAGGAATCAAAGTAAATGATGTTTTATCATCCATTCCAAAGGAATATATATTTCCTCTTTAACATATCAGAAACAGCCTCCCATCTCATACACTGCTGTAAATTACAGCTATGCTTTCAGTCTTTGTTTAGACTTCGCTAACAACATTTTTAAGCTTTTCTGGCCAGACAAAATAATGTAGGCCACACTGCATTTGTCTGTTAATTTTAAGGGTTTTAGATTTTGCATTCTTGCAGTTTTGCCTTTATCTTTATAGATGTAGGCTAAACATTTCTTTCATTTGCTCATTTGAGGATATTACTTCTGTTTTTGCTGGATACAACTGTAGCTACATCTGTTATTTCTGAATGTTTATTTATTCAAAGCAGTGAAAGCCATTACATTATATCGGTCTATTCTTACATCAGTGTTTTACCAGACTCAGAATGGGTTTAACTTCTCTTTGTACTCTAAATGCTTAGTATATTTACTTAAATGATAGCATCTGACATGTTAGCGCTTGTTATGCACAAAATGCAGTGTAATAAAACACGCAAGGACTTGGCCTGTTAATATTCCCCAGTAATGATTCTTTAAAATAATAATTGCAGTTTCTCTTTCTAATATGGACAGACTTTACAAATAACATCAGTCAAAGAAGAATTTCCGCCAGTGGAATTTTTGAACTGTGTTGAACACTTCAAACCCAAAACTCTTGCAGTGTGTGACGTCATCTTACAACCAAGATGAGGAGCTTTGTTTTCAGGAAATAAAATTATTATATATATTTTTTTCTTTTTTTGCAAGACTGATTGGAGAAGCCTTTAGGCTGTTCTGTTGAAAACTGTTACAGAAATGATAAATTATCAAGGAGCTTTCGGGTCTCTGAAGTACAGAGAAAAAAACATAACATTTTACCTAGAGAGATTCCAATAATTGCAACTGAGTACATTACACAACACACATCAAAAGACTTAGAAAACATTCCTCTCCAAAGGCTGAAAGGCTCCTTGAAACACTCTGTGGTCAGCCTTCTTTCTGATGCTTGGCCCCTTCCAGATTACTGCCACTTGAAGGGAGAGCAGGGTTGCAATAACCCACAGCCTTCTTTAGACCAGGAGATGCCTTTTAAGTCAGAGCCCTCTGTAGACATCAGGAGAATAGTAGAGGGCTCTGAGATATTTGGAAAGGGAAAGGAATAGTGTAGTAGTGTTGTCATCATCCTTGTGGCCAATTGTCTCCCACACACACACCCCCCCCCAGCTCTGTGGGTGCTCTTTCATCTAAAAATCCATCACTCATATTCCACAGAAATGTGTAATAATAACACAAGCCCATGACAAAAACAATATATCAGTCCAAAGTAAAATGTAAGTGTTACATGAATCAGCTATGATGGAAAAATGTCCAAATAGCCTGCTTCCAGCTACTAGATTTATGTTACCCGATTAAATGTGTGGATTTCGCATTTGCTTCAGGAAAGTACTGTTGATAAACTGAAAAATTATATTATATGATGAATTGTGCACTGTGACATCCACACCAACAGTCAATCCAGAATCACCTGTTAAACCAGAGCATCCTGAGCAAACTCAGACGCGGGACCTACATGCAAGCTCTGCTCTGAATGGCCTCAACTGAGATTGAATGCTTTGTCTAAGTTGCAGCTTTTCCTTTTTTTTAAAATAACCATAACCGTGAATTGCATTTTAGTCTAAACAACCACATTTTCTCAAGTCATGGAAACTTTCAGTAAGAGGGCTCGCTGGGCCAAAGATTACAGCTGGATTATCAAGAGACTCACAATGAAGTAAACAGTTAATTATAAACACAACTCGATGTAGACGTAGCTGCTGATCTTGCTTTTGTTATCCTTGTTGCATCCGGCTTATACACCATAGAGTGTTCCCTTTCTTGTCAGTGGTCTGTTATTAGTGATGCGGTGAGACCTGCAGACCCCAGCTGTGTGAAGTGTGGGCAGCAGTTACAAGGTGCTCCTGTAGAGGAATTCAGCACTTTGGACAGCACCTAGACCAGCTCTCCTCACTGTAAAATTCCAGCTCTGCATTCTTGCAGGCTGGGCCCAAGGATTTTGCGGTCGGAAATAAGACCACATTTCTACCAAGGTACAGGAGGGAAGCTGTATAGAAGAGAGGGGAAAAAATTGTGAAATATCAAGATGACATACTGGATTCAGCACATCTGTGCTGTTTTAAACTAAAGTAGTATCCTGCACAGTTTGGTGTTGAAACTGAATGAGCGTGCTGAACTATTTTCTCTCTCCTTCAGGCAGTCGGGAAGCAGCATTCACCTATGCCATCACTGCAGCAGGGGTGGCTCACGCTATCACAGCCGCATGCAGCCAAGGCAACCTGAGCCAGTGCGGCTGTGACCGGGAGAAGCAGGGATATTACAATCAGGAAGAAGGCTGGAAGTGGGGAGGCTGCTCGGCTGACATCAAGTATGGCATCGAGTTCTCACGCCGCTTCGTGGATGCCCGCGAGATTAAAAAGACTTCCCGTCGCCTGATGAACTTGCATAACAACGAGGCAGGGAGAAAGGTAAAGAAGGATGCCCGTGATTTGCTGTTATTTGTTCTGCGAAAATCACACACAAGGTTGAGTCTCCTTAGATGAAGGAACGATGCCAATAAATGAAGATGAAGGAGAAAGCAATAAGATCATAAGGAGATCAGCTTCTGAGTCTCACCATGTTACTATAGATTTTTTTCTGTATAAGGATGGATTAAAATAAATATATTACATACACAGATTTTCAGCTTACGGCAAAAAAGGATTAGATAATCAGGTTTAACTCCTTTTTCTGTGTCATTACTTTATATCGCAGAATTGCTTTGGTGAGTTTGGTGCTATCATTTCCAACTAATTTTTATTTGCCAGGGACTTGGCTTGAGAAAAATTCACAGCAGCACGACAAAAGACTGTCCTAAGATCACAAACTTCCTTGGAAGAGTCTGAGATTCTCTCACTGATTTGTAACTGGCAATAAATGGTACCAGAGGCCTCATTGCAACAGATCTGAAAGGCTAATCGGTTCATGCAGAAGGAAGCAGGGGAAGTGATATATATTTCCCTGAAAAAATAGATGAAAAACCAATTGATGAGAAGAGTGAAGGGAAAATCCAAGTGATGAAGGAGTTGGAAAGAAGAAAGTTGAAAGGAAATGGACAGAAAGGGATAGAAAGTCATTATACAAAGAATAAGCCTGAATCAAAATTCTGCAGCAGAATTAAGTTTTAAGTCAGTTATTAGTCATAGATAATACAAATAATGGTAATCTTAAAGATGCAGAGCAACAGTGTCTATATACAGTAAATAGGTGCAGAGGTAGGGTGCATTTGTTTATTCTATAAACAGTTATACATTTTTTTTAAAAGTTGCTCAGTCATGTGACGGACAACTGTGACTGATCAAGCTGTTGAGTAATTAACTACCCCGTTAACCTTTCAGCAGCTTGTTTTGCTTGAGTCAATAATTGTCTTTTTTTCATCTTGGGAGGGAGTCTTATTTACGACAGAGCGTGTTGGCAAACTTCCTTATGGATGTGTTTGTTTGCCATTAGTCCTCTCGGAAGAGCCAAGGAGGAATAAAAAGAGAACCAATGCGTGAGAGGTAAATAAAAGAGATGATGGTATGCTGATGAATGGGTCTCATTAATAACTTGGGCTCTATATTGTCCACTGGGAACATGGAGCCTGGCCAGTGGTTGCCAGATGGAGGGCTGCCATTCCTCCTTTCCAGTTCTTTTCATGGAATTATGAAGTGTAAAGTGAGGAACAGGATATTATTGCAGTTGTCTGCACAATACCAAAACATGTCACTGCCATTTGACTGCATCTATTCAGGGTGTGAAAGCAGGCCGCCAATGCCGGTGTTAATACAGCAGAGCGATACGGTCTGCGCTGCATGCCAGGGTGCTGGCATGTCGGTATGTCAGAGTTGGCACTGTTCCTGTTCTCACTCCAGAGCTAGGAAAGTAACACTTGTTAATTGTGCATCTGAAATATCTGAGAGCTAGCATGACCAACCACAAAAACATGCATATGCACACACACACACATGGTCAGTTTATTATTATTTATTATTATATTAACGTGCTGTAGAAAATAAAATACACCCTCAAAAGAAAAGAAATTTTAAAATGGTCCGTACTAAATCTTAGAATTTTGTAAGGACGTGGCATATCATATCAAGAACCAGACCAAAATGCAGATTTGTTTAAAAATCAATACTTACAGCCTTGATTCCTGTGGGCACAAGGGTGTGTTTAATTAACACATACTAGGTGTGTGTTAACAAAACGCCGAAGCAGAAAGAAACCTGTTATGATCATACATAAGCAACTATTGCCATCATTCACTCTTAGAAGAGTTATAAGCCCATGTTCATCATTCTACAATAAGAAACATTCTTCAGGAATGGTAATCTTTTGAGGCAGTTCCCCTACAGCAGACATCACACCCAATAGCTTCAAATTCTGCATGTCTCAGGCTAAATATAAAAGTATCCCAGAGTCAAATGTGAGACTCTAAGTCTGAAAACTGAAGTTGGACCAAAGTTTATCATGCAACAGCTTGATCCCAAACTGACGTTTTGCTGAGGTCCAGTTAGTCCAGGCTTAAACCTGAATGAAATGTTGTGGCTTGATCTCAGAAGATTTAAATCTGTATGAACTGAAACAGAGAAGAAGAATTTGAACTTTCTTGCAGAACAATCTGAGACACAGCATAGCATCATGCAGAAAATAATTGCTTCATGTTATTTCTGCTAAACTTGGATTTACAAGATATTTAGTTATGGGTTGCTTAATTTTTACACGCACGATTTCTGAACTTTGGATTAGCTTTTTCCTGTGATAAATAAAGGCTACTATAGATGAAAGTGGGTGTATTATGTATATAAAGTTTCCTCGGAAATTACTCCAATATCTCCCTACTACCAAAGTAGACTACACAAAGGCTTAATGGTTTGAAAAGAGGCTCTGTGCTACACAGGAATATCAATCACTCACGTTACTCTAAAAAGTCAGTTTAAGTTTAATATGGCTTCGCACGCCACACAATGTGAATAAAACTGTCTCATCGCTCATTAAATTTGCAGCAAACGAGCTGAAAATAGAATCATCCTGATCCTGATGAGGGACGGGAGCACGCCTTGAAAGGGATGCAGCTGAGATTTTGTTTTCCAATCACTGATATGAGCCATCATCCAAACAGAAGACTATAATTACAAGATTAGATTCTGTGACCAAACCGAATGTAAGAGAACACCCACTGAAACACCACATCCCTTAAATCTTGCAGGGGGGGTGTGGGGTAGTTTGACAAGCAATCTTGAGATGGGAATCTGGTCATACTGGACTAATCAGTAACAGATCAGAGGCTTTGATGGACACAGTTTAAGTAAATGTTTCCATGCATCTGTCAGACTCCTTATGCCAGGCATTCCTTGTGGCTTTTGCGCTGCGCATTTTTGGAAATCTTCACCCTGAATCAATATCTGCGGCAAAACTGACAGCTGACCCCGGCTTTTGTGCAGTGAGGGGGGGGGGACTCATGTTTTTTCAATCAAATGTCCCAAATCTGGGAAACTGTGATCGCATGTGTGCAGAGGCAAGACCAACAGAGATACTGTACGTCACTTGTGTGCATTTATAAGCACTGGAGAGAAGCAGGATGACTTGTGCTTCTGGAAAGTCCAGGAGCCAGGAAAAAGCTGCACAAGTCACCAGCGTCTTTTACAACAAAGACATGCTTTGCTTTAACAAGTCAAGAGTGCCACAGCTGGGCTAAAGGACTTGTATCAGTACTATTAGAGACGTGTTAAGAGGACTTGTTTGAGCATTACCACTTCCTCTTTTTCTGCCTTAGCATTTAAAATTTCTTAATTGGAGTTTTAGGTTTTTCCTTTCACGAATTTCTTAGACTGAATGAGCAAAGGATGACGCTTAGATATGTTCAAACAGCATACAATACTTACCAAATGCTCCTGGATTAGAGGGAGAACTCTCTTGGTTTCCATGTGTCTTACATAACATCAAAGAAAAATTTAGACGAGGTTTGGAGGAAAAACCCTCCAAAGTAATGTAAATTAGGATAATTAAACATTAAATGATCTTATTTAAAACACTTTTCATGCCATCCATTTGGCCAGACGATTTCGTTTTCTTTTTTCGTCTTTGAATGTTGTTGTAGGAGTCAAATCATCCTTAAATGCCCTGTCCAGTTGTGAACAATTAAGTCTTTCTCCTTTAAAAGTGCACGTGCAGTGCCTTTACTGATGTGATTCAAGTCATCCAAGTTGGCTGCATGAGACCTATGTTTATTTTTCTCTTCCACTGATGTGGTTATGAGAAGATAGAGAAAATTACAGGATGGGATATTACCAGTGAACACAATTTCCTCGCTACTTTTTTTTTCTTTTTTCTGAACATGCTACTGCATGCAATGCTTGGCTGAAAATTCAAAAAATGTTTGGATTAGTATATTTCACAGAGATCAGCTGGATAAGTCAGGATCAGTGCCTGTTGCAACAAGTATCAGCACAGTCATCACTTACCACAAGCGTCAGTGAGGATAGGAAATGCCTTTGTGTTTTCATGTATACATAAAAGACGAGTGAGAGTAGTTTTGAGAGACGAGTTGTAGGTGTATAAGGATTTATGTTTGTTGGTAGTTGGCTTGCCAATAACTGAGAGTACGCCTAATGTTTGCTAATATCTGGCTATAAATAATGTTGCTTCTCTTCCACTTTATAGGTTTTAGAAGAAAGGATGAAGCTAGAGTGCAAGTGCCACGGCGTCTCCGGCTCCTGCACCACCAAGACCTGCTGGACTACACTTCCAAAGTTCCGTGAGATTGGCTACGTACTCAAGGACAAGTACAACGAAGCTGTGCATGTGGAGGTAGTCCGGGCTAACCGACTGCGCCAGCCCACCCACCTCAAGGTAAAGCAGACTCAGGGCTATCGCAAGCCCATGGAGACAGACCTTGTTTACATTGAGAGGTCGCCCAACTACTGCGAGGAGGACGCAGCCACCGGGAGCGTGGGAACCCAGGGACGCCTGTGCAACCGCACCTCGCCACACACGGACGGCTGCGACCTCATGTGCTGCGGTCGGGGCTACAACACGCATCAGTACACCAAAGTGTGGCAGTGCAACTGTAAGTTCCAGTGGTGCTGCTTCGTCAAATGCAACACATGCAGTGAGAGGACGGAGGTGTTTACCTGCAAATAAGGACGCGAGGAGCTCCAGTGTCAGGAGGCGACGTACCAAGGACAAGCTGAATGAGGAAGACCCCGAGAGTGTGAGATATCAGCGCGTCTTCGAGCGGCGGGAGATTTGAAAACTGAACGAATGGAATTTACACTATCAGCTCTTCATGGCATCGTTTTGCACAGCAGAATCTATCTAATTGCTTTTTGGAAAGTAATTGCTAAAGTATCAGTAGGTAATAGCCCAGAACTTTACTGTCACAGAGAGATTGTGCTCATGGACTGAAGTTGGGACTACCCAGGAGGATTGAGGCCCTCGGCGGGAATTGTGCTTTGCACTCTGGGAGTTGTAACTGCTCATTTCACGAGAGACTTTCACAGAGAAGAACTCGGAGTAACGCGGAAATCGATGAATGAAAAAAAAAAAACTGACAGCAGCCGATGTGAGGTGACTGGGAGAGATTTGTCAAGCATGATGAAAATATTTTGATAGATTTTCATTAAAGGGGAGTGTAAGTGGATCTCGACCTGGTACCTCTAGGTTGGCTGGGGCCTGTGTTGGAAGTCTGTAGAAATGAAGAACATTTTGTAAGTGCGGCGCATTGTGTTGCGCCGAGATTTGAGTGGAGAACTGTGTTAAACTCTCTGCTGCCAACTGGAATATGGTGGAGTTTGTTAGTTTTCCAGTAACACTGGAACTGTCTGTTCTGAACACTGAAAATAAATTGTCTATTTATGTTATAGTATCTTAAAAACAAAGCACTAACGGGTAGAGATGTCTTTTTTTTTTTTTACTAAATGTAAAGAAAGATACTTTTTAGAAACTTTGACTAAAGATATCTGTCTATTAGAAAATGACCCCATAATTCCTAAAACACTTATTTTTTTCTTAAAATAAGAAAGAGAGAAGGAAAGAAAGAACACAAGGTTACATCATTGCAGTGTGTTTCACATTCCAACACCTTGATTCTAGTTTATTGTAGCATAGTTTGTTTGCAGTTATTTTCCTCCCGGAGCAGTTATATCCATTTATATGGTTTTCACAACATCAATGGAGACAGTGGAGAGAAAACATTTGACTGCAGAGATCCTCCTCGCTTCTTTAAACATGAACATTAAAACTGTGCTGGATGTGTTGTTGAGTGCTACGCTCATATTTTTCTATTCAGATACACCTCACTGACTAAATAAACTCCCATTTGACAAAGTTTGAGAGCTCATTGCTGCAATTTTAACTCAAGTTGAACCTACAGACTTCAAAGTTTTTCTTTTTTTTAAAGTGCCAAGTTAACAGAGGTCTGGTGATTCACATTTGCTTTCTATGAATATTTTGCCATGGGGCTTTGTCCAGCTAAAATAGTTTTTTCCCCAAACACCAAAAAGAGATAACTCCAGAGATAACTTTGGATACAGTGGTGCACACTGTGGTAATTCTCGACAAGATGATGGGTATGTGCTAATGTGACAAGACAGAACATGGCCAAAAAATGAGCTTGTAATGGTTTGCTGCACACAAATACACCAAGAATAGCACAGCTAACCAGTCAGCTTTATATTTTTCAAATTTTACTGACTATTCTCTCTTTCCATTAACGCTACTTGTGTCCCAAAGGGTCAAAAATGACCCGCCATCATGTTTAATAGCAGAGAAAATCCCCAAAATGATCTATTTCCAGCTTCAAGTTTTATGACTTCTCCTAAAATGGCACCAACATTAGAAAAAGTGAAACAAAGCCTTTGTTCATATTTCAATAAAAGCTGTTCACCACCAGGATACATACATTGTCTAAGGGGTCATTTTTTACCCTTGCTATATTAAAAACATTTACACACCACAACAAAAAAAAAAACAGTTCAAAGGCACGGACAGACACACATAAAATGACACTCACACACACACCAAAACACAGAGAAACTGAGACCCTAACGATTGAATTAATCTAAAAACTAAAACTTGCTTATGCAGGTCATGCACCTTTGTTCCATGACCCCACACATTACTCAAGTTCACAGATGACAGTATATTAAGCATTAGTAGTAATATATCTCTACTTTAGTAAAGAAAATAATTATCTCAGTTGTCTTATGATTAAAACTAATGTCCGCTGGTTAGACAAAGTCTTCCTGCGCTGTGTAAGAGAAAACTCTTATATAAGTATTATGGTACCCCCAGTGCTCTATGATGACTTGTGATTTTAGTGGAATTAAGGGGAATTAAGTTGAATTGATAAATAACAGGTTGTTTCATCGTTCAAAATAGATTTCGGGTTTTGGATTCAGTGAAGCTGGTTTATTTTAGGGGTTTAGTGAATACGTTTAGTTTTTGACCATTAGAACGGGGTGGGGCTGAGTATACAGAATGTTTCGACTTCACAAGGGTTAAGCTTCTTTTCGGGGCATCTCAGCATTCCCAGATCAAAAAAAAGAATTGCTGAGTGGAGTCAACAGATAATCAACAACAACAGAAAAGAAACTCGGTTTTTCCTGATTTTTTTTTTTAGCCCATTTAACTCCCATAAACAGCATAAATTATTGTTCAAGATCAAGATCTTCTTCTGGATTTGGCAGAAGCAAAACACTGTGCTCATTGTGCAGCTTTCTCTTTGTTTTTCAGATGTTTGAAACTCCATGTTGTCTTCATGTTAAACTAAGCTTTTCTTGTCTTCCTCATGGCTCGCTGCAAAGAAATGAGTGGTGTTAGTCGTCTCACCTAGCTGTCTTCACAAAATGCCTGTTACATGTATGCAGAACATCAAATTATGCCTCAGATCTGCAGAGTCAGAGCAGTTTAGTCCGAGCGGATTATGTGCAGTGGTTTGTGACACTTAGTTATAACCACTTGTTGTTTCTAATTGATATAATATCATTGTTGCATTCGCATCAAGCCATGCTAGGTTTACAGACTGTACAGGCCAGTGTTGAATTTATTTATATAATGAGCTTATATTGTTTGATTTCTTGCTTGTGTTGTTCTCACTCTCAGATGTAAGTCACTTTGGAGAAAAGTGTCTGCTAAAGGACCGTGGGATAGTGCAGAATAATAGTGACTTTTCCCCATCAGTAGCTACATTTCTAAGATTTAGAGACTGATTTGGCACTGTGCAAGATTAGTATAATTACATATTTAGTGTGTAACTTATTTTATTTCAATATAGATGCAACTCAGATGCATTTACCGTATTAACACAGTAAAATAACTTAATAAAACAAATCAAGCATATATTCCCAAAGATGCCTACTTCTTTTTTAAATAGGCTTTATTACTCTGTGTTTTAAAAAAAAAAAAACAGATCCAAATTCATTTCCACACATCAAAAGTTTTGATTTAATTGTGTTACTAAA
>JAVQJG010128706.1:0-15376 GCA_036024015.1 Craterocephalus amniculus | reverse complement strand
GTGTGTGTGTGTGTGTGTGTGTGTGTGTGTGTGTGTGTGTGTGTGTGTGTGTGTGTGTGTGTGTGTGTGTGTGTGTGTGTTCATCTGTTCTTCCCATGCAGAGAGAGCCAGTACCAGACGACTACTCGTACGTCGACCCAGAACACAAACTGATCTACCGCTTCGTCAGGACGCTGTTCAGTGCTGCACAGCTCACCGCAGAATGTGCCATCGTCACACTTGTAAGTGGACGTCTTTCTGGAATGACAGCTGCCTTGTTTGTTGTGCATTTATATTTATTAATGAATTGCAGAAGATGAAATTGTTCCACATTTTTAGTAATGTTTCCATGATTATGCGGATATTTAAGGCAGCGCCTTTGTTTTTTTAAATGTCAGCAGTTGTTGATATAAACAAACTCAGCTTCACATGGTGCTACAAACACACACGGTCACCAGAGGGCAGTAAGCTCCCACAATCTGACCGGACCAATCACAGGTTGAGTGTGTATACGACAGTAATGCAAATTTCTTTGATAAAGCATTTAAAGTCTGGACTTTGTCACAGAGCTGATTGTCTCGTCTACAACTGATGTCCAGATTTTACACTTAATAGTATTATATGCCAAGTACAATTTACCGAGCTTTGAACATTTTATGAATGTACGTGTGCAGCACAATTTATAAACTATGACATGGTCCAACTCCACCACTACTGAACCAATAAGTTAAGCAGAGAACTATACAACACATGCCATCCAGATAATACACCTCCAGCCAAAACACGCAGCCTTGTTATGGAATAATTCAGCTCCGCCAGTCAGAGAAAGTTCCCGTCCAAAAATCTAATATCTTTTCTTCAGGTCCAGTCAGGTGTGTAATCTGCAACTGTCTGAGTAATGCTCTATAACCTGCACTTCATCATTTTTATGACTTATTTTATTTTATTTTTTCCTGGTTTAGTACACTTTGTGATGGGAAATGTGCAGTAATGGGGTTCTCTGTGGATCATACATGATTTAATTTGATGGATTTATTTGTTTTTTTTAGATGATTGCAGACAGTAAATAACATCAACCTGCTGATGGACAACAGATGGAAATTAACCAATCAAACATTTACAGCACTCATTAATGTGCACTTTTCCTGTTTTCATAAATGAAGTTGTTTTTGTTTGGATTGAGTAAAACATGCGGAGTGAGATATAACTCTGACATATTCTGCCTGGATTACAGCAATAAAACACAAAAGTAGTAAATCTAATCATCCATCTTAAACTTTCAGTTGTCCCCGACAGTGTTCAGGAAACTTACAAGGTCACTGTTGAGAAATAAAATGCCAAAAAGAAGTACATTTACAGTTAAAATCTGGAGTTTCTTCTTCCTCTTAAGGTATATTTGGAGCGCCTGCTGACCTATGCTGAGCTGGATATCTGCCCGGCCAACTGGAAGCGCATCGTCCTGGGAGCCATCTTGCTGGCCTCCAAAGTCTGGGATGACCAGGCTGTGTGGAATGTCGACTACTGCCAGATCCTCAAAGACATGACCGTGGAGGACATGTGAGTTGTGTACAACTTCACTACAGTCTTTTGTAGACAGAATAAATGCGACTCATAGGAGGAAGTGACTTCACACACAGATGTGACATAAACGGCTCTGACTCGATCAAGTTTAGCTCATCATGAAACATCATCATAAACAAAGTGAAAATATAATTTTTCTGCAGCTTTGTGTGAATTGGTTGTCTAATATCAAAAATAAAGGGGACAGGGAGAGATGAAATGTTGTCTAAATGAGGTGAAAACGGTGCAGGTTCAGAGTCTCCAGGGATCTATTTCAGGAATTATCACCTCTGACTTAATGAACCCTGAAATGAGTTCTGAATTCTGCATCATCTTAGATTTTCTCTGATTGGTGCTGAAGCTGAGTCCGACTTAAATCCCAGTTTCTCCCTTTGTCTTTAGAACCAGAACCAGTCAGTGAGTGTGTGAGGCTCCAGTTGGGTTTGCATCACCAGTTTGTGTATTTGTGCAAGACTCATCAGCATACTGGTAGATTTTCAGTGATTGTACAAACGTGTCCCCTATTCTGTTTCCTTCCCTTGACTGCTCTCCTTGTGTCTCCTTGGAATGAGAGCTGCAGGAAAACAGGCTTTTAATAAAATAACTCCCTTACCTTTTACATCGTTTCTGCATCAACCTGCTTTACTCTAGTCTCTGTCGGATATTAACATTTTCATTCATTTTACAGCGTTGTGTAATGTTTAGTGTGTATTATAGATTCTCACTGATAGCTCTTAACAAACCGCCTCAATGCTCCAAATGTATTTCAGGGCTGAATGCATCCTTTGTTTTGTTGTGTTGAGATTCATGTCCGGGTCACAAGCAGGAGGTAGATGTGAAAACGTAAAATTAAATACTTGGGAATAGTCTTTGATCTGCAGTCCACATGTGGAGGATATGTCGGTGGCTGGTGACTTTTTGTTGCCTCTACAGCTTCCAGGAAAATGGTGGAAGGCTTCTATGTTCCCTTGTGGACCTAAATGGAAACGTCTTTTATGTCCAGCAGTCCACCATCAGTTTTTAGTGGCTGTAACGCGCAACTATAAAGCTGTTTCTAACCACACACTGCACCCTGAGCACTAGCATGGTCATAATTCAAAAGCTCTGCAGGATTTTTTCTCTATCTGTTCCTCCTCTTCTTCTTCTCTAATTTGTTTCTGCTCAGCACTTCCCCCATGGTTTCAGGTGGTATAACTCCTTCTTCTGTGTCGAGTGGCAGAGGTGTGAAGACTCAGAAAACTAAATTATACGTGTAACCGACACTAGAGACGAACATATCTGTCCGTCCGAGTGCGTAGCCGTCTTCTGCGTCGAGCATAAACAGCCTGTTTATATATGAATATGGGGAGATCCCCAAAGCGCAGATAGACTGAGAACCCAGTTTGAGTTTAAGTATTATCTCTTTAAAATATCTGAAATCAACACACTTTCCCCCCCATGCTGCTCTCCAGCTTCAGCATTTCTGAATGTGATTAAAAAGCTCACAACAATCAGTTTAACATAAAAGCATAATTTTTTTATGCTTTTTTTATTGTCCTAATGTCCCTTTTTGACAGGCTTCCCCCAGCTCAAGGGACTTCCTGATAAAATAAAGGTCTTTTTTAATTCATCTTTTATTTTGCACCAACTTCTGACCTTTTTTTTTTATAGATTGAGTAATAAATGTACTGCTGTGGATTTACTGTTTTGTCCCAGCCGTATGGTGTAGGTAGAAAGCGAAAGAAAGAAGCTAACAGATACAACAACGTTCTTGCACTTGCTCCCCTAATAAAAGGAATATAACAAGATGCACTTAAAGCAGACAGAAGTGCTGGAAAAAGTGGAAGCTGCAGCATCTCAGGCCGTCTGGCTATAAGCCAATGAAGAGGCCAGGGGGTGCTCTTTGTGGACCTCGGCTTTATTTCCTACAATTGCTTTTCTCGTGTCTGTGTGTAAAAGGGGTTGAGAGTGCCGTCTTGTTTTTCATGATTTGGAAAGATGTGCGCTCTGCCTGCATGTGTGTCCGCTGTCTGAGCCCCCATCCTTCCCCGGCGCCCCTCTCATATGCGTCTGACCTGCGCGCTCTCTGCTCTGTTTTCATTGCTGCTATTGAAGTGTCTTTGTGAGCTGGTTGGGGTGGACGGAGGGATGGGAGGAAGAGAAGAGAGGGAAACAGAGAAATGAAGGGGAGGGTCTCAAGTGCTCTCACTGCTTCTACATAATGGCCCCGGCTCTCGCCCGCTCCATTAGTTGCCCCGGGAGACCAGACATCACACATACACACACTCGCATCCACTCTCACCACCTTTGCAGACCAACAAAGCATCCTGGATGTTGTCTCCTTGGCGACCACCTCCCTTAGGTTTTCTCCTGACCGTGATGATGATGATGATGATGATGGAGGTTGTAGTCTGGGGATACTCCAGCAGAGTGTGTGGAGATGCATGTTTGATTACCTGCAACCTCTGGAAGATTCAATCTGGATAAGTGCTTCCCCAACAAACGACTGATGTGCAGGTTTGGGAGGAGATGCAGCTTCTGTCGGACAGTGTGACCGTGTGTTCATCGAAATATTTCCGTCCTCTCTGCTGTACATCTAAACAAAGACAAAGCTGTAAACGGCGACATTTGTCTTGAAACATATGAACCCTGTCAGTGTTGGTGTCCTGGGACATGTGATGTGACTTTGAATAGTGAAAAATAGAGTCGTGGGGGTTGTCACCAGCAAAAGTTTTAGAGTTTGCTTCAGCTTTCCACCTCAGAAGTCTGTTTCAGTCTCACTTATTCAGAGCGCCACTGAAAACTGGACGCTGTGTGGAGGGTTAACCCTCTTCTGACCGACCTGTTGCTGCCGACATGGACTTGACATTCGTGCTTCTCATGTCCATAATTTGTGAACTGCTTAAGATATCAACGAAATTCAAACACTATCTGAAAGCTAGGAAATACACCTTTGCCATCACAACGTTTATTACGGTAGGCCTCAGGACTTCGGCATTAGGACCGTCCAATAACAGACAAGATTCAGCTCCGCGTCAGATGTTTATAACGTGAGTCTCAATACCATAACTCTTGAACCATTGGTGCAATTAAAAAGATTCAAGCGGTTTCTGAAAGCACATAATGAGAGCTTTCCAACAGTGTATGGCAGGATACCCTGCACGTTACACTACAGATACATGGAGCAAGGGAAACACGTTCTGCAGCTGGGAGGTTAGCATCAGGGAACGAAGGGGAGTGGATGAGGATATTGTGGACTGATTTTGAGAGGAATATTTTAGCATTTCAACTTTAGCTCACATAGAAAAAAAGAGGAAAGGGACATTTTTTTGCTTTTATTCCTCAACAGAGAACATTCCTTGCCTGATGTATCCACACCACAAATAAAAAACGCCTTTTTATTGGGAAAAAAGCCAACTAAATTGAGAACTAGAGGTCCAGGAATGCAATTTTTTTTTCACATGTAAAATATTTCAGAGGTCAAATTGTTCTTCTCACATTTTTTGTTTGTCATTTTAGAGTTTTTATGCTGTTATAAAACTGAAAAATTAAAATCCAATTTTGTTCCCCCCCCCTATTAACTGCTGTTACATGTAAAAAACCACTGCCAAATACTGAAAGCTGAGGTTATCTTGGGAAAAGGGACAAAAGTTCACACTTTCTGCACCTTTTTGACAATTCTACAGCCCTAAACCCAAAATGTTTCCAGGTGGCCCCTATATAATTATGGTCATAAGAGGGTTAATTTGTCCTGAATAACTGTCTTTCTCCATTAAGGAATGAGATGGAGCGCCACTTCCTGGAGCTTCTCCAGTTTAACATCAACGTGCCAGCTAGTGTCTATGCCAAGTACTACTTTGACCTGCGGCAGTTGGCTGATGACAATAATCTTAGCTTCCCCCTGGAGCCCCTCAACAATCAGCGTGCCCAGAAACTAGAGGTGAGCCGCCCTCTGCACACTTGGAAAAGACTAATATTTAACCTCCTGATCTGCAGCCAGCACGTAACATTTGGGATGGTCTGCCTCTAACCGCATGCTGGGAGCTATCGCTGTGGTTAATTACAGTATTTTTAAGCCAATAGGAAATGCATTTATGTATGTTTTGTTTTTTTAAGTTTGTCCTTTCTTGAGAGCAGCTTTTTCCAAACTGGGGTCCCTAAGATGGTTCAGTAGCGAAGAGATTAATGTGACATTAATGCATTCATTTTTTTCATGCATGAATGCATAAACAACAGAGTTATCGCTCATGCCATCATTAAAAATCCAAATTTGGAATAATCTCTGTGAGAGAAGCTGACTTAGGGCTTGCAATTGCTGAACTGAATCCAGCAAAAAAATACTTTACGTTCATCATTTGTGAAATTTTCTGAAGTTTTCCAGCCTTATATTTAGAATGTTTATCATCTGATGTCAAAAAAACTAAATTCTGAGTATATTATTTAAAAATTCTGAGTTGGCAATAGAATCTTGGTATATGGGCACTATCTTACAATAATATAATCCAGTAAAAAACACTTTACACCAATGAAAAACCAACTCAACATGTGTCATCTTAAGGGTTGCGGCTTAAAAAATTGGCAAACCCCTGCAGTATATTAAGGGTGATAAAAAGATTTGTACATTAATGTGTCTTAAAGCCTGGATTTAAACCTCTAAATTGGTGATCTAAGCTTTTTTCCTTTTTCTTGAGATATCCTGTTTTCGTTTTGTGTTTTTCACTTGTCGTCTACCAGCAAGCATGTTCTCCAGTGGCTTCACATCTGTTTTCGTTGCTGCAGACTCAGTCATTTTCCTTCATTTGTATTTCTGTCAGATTCTTTAAATAAATTAGAAATATATCAATTTTTTTGGAGCATTTAATAAAAGTAGATAATAAATTTCATTTGAATACCCATTTTCCACCCGTTAGCCACATATAATGCTCTAATATTGCAGGAAATTACCTGTCTAGATGTAGTAGTTTGACCTATTTTTTTTGTTTTATTACCCATTTTAAACAAGTTAAAACTTGGTGAGGTGACAAAGCCACACAATGAGTAACATGGAGCTAAATGTAAAAAACACACCGGCCTGTTTGCTTCATCTGGTTCCTCTGTTGATCTTTTTGTTACCGTTTGTTTCAGGCCATTTCCAGACTATGTGAAGACAAATACAAGGAGCTGAGCCGAGCGGCCATGAGACGATCTCTCAGCGCAGACAACCTGATCGGTATACGACGCTCCAACGCCGTGCTCTCCTAGGCCACACTGCCTGCCCCAGCTAACCCACAGCCAGCTCCAGACCAACATGGCAACCTTACAGAGCCATTGCATCCACACCAGGCAGGATTCTGGCTTAAAACGTCCTGCTCGCACCATCATTTCTGCTCCGGCTGTACAGGTGTGCAATTGTTAGACTTGAAACCGTGGGGTATCCCAACATGGATGAAACTGAACCACGAAACTTTTGTTTTTATAGATGTGTTATTTATTCCTTACTTGTCCCTAATTTGGAAGAGAAGGTATTGAGCAGTGAAGGAGGTGATTAGACTTTACCATATTAATGTAATTGTTAAAAAATGATTGAATTAGTCCATTTAGACTGTACGAGTAAGGCTGGTGGTGTTCTGCATTTTCATTTTTGTTCTAAAAAACCCAACCAAAGCCAACGTTCCTAGTCTGACAGTATTGTGATATCTGCGTGTTAGATGTTATTTTACAAGCATCAGCTACATCACAGAGCATCAATTCATGTATGCCCAGGTTTAGGTTCTCAGAGTGCTGAGTCATGTTACAGAGAGTAAGGCTGCAGCTCACTCGGCTCAGTGTCCTGCTATAGACTAAAGCAGGAAGTTGGTCTCGGCTAAAATCAGCAAGAGAGACAGATGGACGAGGTTAGTTGCAAACTTAGAAAGAATGTTGTGCTAAATGCATTTGCTGCATTTATGTGGTTTATATGGTGGAAATGGAAAAGTTTTAAACCTAATGAGGGGCAGAATGACTAACAAGGATTCCTGTGTGATCATGCAGAGTGGAAGCAATGGTTCAGACGCTTGTTGTAGACATGAATGATTGATAGTTTTGATGTTTTTAGGAGAACAAGTAAAGTTAGAAATCAAGATGTATGTTTAACGTAATCAATCAGAAAAGGTTTGGAAGGCCTGAGCAGGTGGGTCTGGATTTCAGATTATAGGATCAATGATTTTCAGGTGAACTACAGGAAACAATCGGATTTTATTCTGCTCAAACTAAGCCCGCCAGATGTGCAGATGCCCTCAGACAGCAGTGTACGCTGTGGTTCCCACACAGGATGCATGACCGGACCACTGCAGTAAGGTTTTATATCCGCTCTCTGATATGCTACACAACATATCAACATTTGAGGGATCAAACACTTCATATTTTTAAACGTCATGCTCCTCAGAAACGACTCTGTGCATATAAGTTGGATCAACAGGAAAGATTTTTATTAATCTTGTTCTTTCTCTGTGTAAAATGTTAATAATCATGTCAAAGAGAGGTTGACTCATTTTTGCTGATAAAATTCTTTTTTTTTGTTTTGCATAAAGTAAAGTACACAGAAAATGTACCTTTGGGTACAAAAAAACTATAACATACCTATTGGTTCCCTGACATCAGTCTGTTTAGGGTTTAAAAGAGAGAAAAAAAAATTATAAATAAATAGACTTTTCAATTTTAGCTGGTTTCATCTATCTTGGGGTTTATTACAATATAAAAAATGTAAAACATCACCAGTCTTACAACTTGGCAAAACAAAATACTCCAAAATACTTTTTTCTTTTTTTCTTTATTCTTTTTTTTTTTGTGGCGTTTTAAGTCTTGTTTTGGATAAACCATAAGCCGTTGGAAGCGAGCTTACAGCATGTTTCATATGATAGGATATTAAACCGTTCAAACTCCACCGGAGTTGGCTGAAGTAAACAAACCTCCAATCATCTGTTGTCTGCTGTGTGTCAGATTGGGACTGCTGTCTGGCTACATTCATGTACCACCTGTTCAGGTCAGCGCAGCATCTGAGTGGCTCTGTGGCTGTCGGGTCGACATAATGTTGGCGGGGGTCCTCACAGTCTGGCCTCAGTGTGCAGTATCTGCCATCCTGACCTGGTCTCAGTGAGTGGATCCCTGTTCCTGCGCTCATCTAAACACCACTAGTGTTCAAACAAGTCAATGATACTGAGGGGGAGACAAGAGACTGATGGATGCCCCCCGACACACACCTCCCCTCCTTTTTGCTTACTATGTAGGCTACTAGCTGTGAAATTTGTCTTCTTTTTAATTGAAAACAAAAGGATTTGCAAATGGAGTATTTTAAATAAACACTAATCATGTAATAAAGATTGTTTGTGCTCATTTCATGATGTGATTTGTGCTGATGTGACTTCAGATAACGGACTTTATATCTGAGTCTACAAACGGAGCCATTTGCAACATAATAAAGTCATTGGTTGGTTTATGTGTAAGCTAGGTCTGGAACGATAGGCTTTCCTCCCGATTCGATTCCTTGACGATTTTTTTTGGGTACCGTTTTGATTTAAATTGAGATTCTCATGATTCTTCAATATTTCTGATTTTTGTGGAGAAAAAGAAAAAAATGATTAAAAAAAAAAATCTTACATTTCAATTAGGAAAAAACAACACAGTATTCAGACCAAAATTCTGCTACTATAATGCAAGACATCTTAAAAAGATAAATAAAAATGATAATAAAAAATTAAAAAAATTATTTATTTTTTATTTTTTTATTTTTTTGTTTATTTATTTATTTATTTATTTTTTTGTGTGTGTGTCTGTTCTTTTTTTATATTGTGGATTTTTCTTTTTTTATGTGTTTTGGACTACGCGTCTGTAATAAAATGTGTCTATCTATCTATCTATTTAAACTTTGGTTTGACTTTTATTTGAAAAAAGATTTTAACAAAGAAATATTTAAACACAGTATCCAGACCAACATTCTGCTACTATAATGCAAGACATGTAAAAAAATATAAATGAAAATAATAGAAATTGAAAAATGTAAAATACTTTGCATTTATTTGAAAAAAGATTTTAACAAAGAAATATTTATTTTAAAATTATAAAATAAAAAATCACCATATTGGATTTTTCCATTCGATCTTCCCATCTCTAAAATAAGCAAATACAAAATGTAACAAACTGAGCATTAATGCCACGCAGCTAAAATGTGTGTAAAACTAGAAACAAAATGAATCCCCTGAAGATTTATTGGTCATTCTCCTGGTTGGTGGTTCCTCCCCTGTCCATCGCAACTGGATTAGAATCTAATAGAAGAAATGTTTTAGTATTTTCCTGAAATGAAAAACCTCTTGAACCTCGAGAAGTAACATCTGATAAAAGTAATTTACCATAAACTGGTTAACAGGCTTGCTATCGAATGTTTTTTTGTTTTTTTTTTAATTGTCTCATACAACAAGACCCCTTTACACACACACACACATATATATATATATATATATATATATATATATATATATAGCATCACCACCGTCTTTTTGCAGTTTCATAACTCACTGAGTTTTTTGGTGTCAGTTTTATCAAATCATACACAACCGTTGCTTCTAATCAAGCAAAGTTCAGTGTGCATGAACCCTTCAATGTTCACACTGAGAAAAAAGCTGAAGATTTCTGTGCTTTTAGATCAGCTATATTTTAGTTTCTACCTTTCTAAATCCTGCATTAGGAGACTTCTCCAAGTATTGTAATCAAAAAGGATGAGAGAGTGAAGAGGATGTTAGCCACATGAAATCAAGTAGACTGAAATCTGTAGGTCTGTGTGCATGAGAGACATCTATATTATTAGCTCTGAGTCTAACTACTTTCTAATGTACAGATAAGATGGTGCATGCAGAGTGCAAATAGACTTTTCTGCGGAAGAAAGTATTATGGTTATGGGTAAAAAAATGTTTTGAAATGTTCAGAATATAAATGTTAATTTGAACAGATGGTGCTTTCACAGTCAAACATGCAACACAAATCTGTTTCCATCATCAATGATTTATCTGAGTTAACCACAGATGTTCAGTGAATGCATTAAGAATGAGTCTTGTGGTCCATCAGGTAGATTGAGGGTGGAACAAAGAATCCAGAGACCAACATTAAGATAAATCAATGGAACTGGAGCGTACGACAAGAAGGTATGACTCAAGGTCTACTTAAAGATGGGAAGTTATTTTCCAAGAGACATGCATCAAACTCAAGATGAGCTTTGTTTAATTCCACAATATGGAGCTAAAACCGCTTCAAGCCACATGACACTCATCTCTTCCACAAATCACTCCTCACACACTGACATTGATGCCTGCCTGTGTTGACGTTACATCCAGGGAGGCCAGCAGGATCGATAAATGGTCCATGACACTGGGCAGGTCACTGGAAACAAACAAACTGAACAAACTGGTCTCCATCATGGATGACTCCTCCCGTCCTTCAACTTTCAGGAGAGCTCTGCTGTCATCTAGAAAGTTTTAGGAAGTCATTCCTTCTTTTCACCATGACCCTGGACAATAATCCTCCATGTGTGAGAGGTGATCATCATCATCCTCATCATCATCTGCTCTCAATCATACAGGCAACGTCTACTATTATCATATTTATTTTATTGTGTTTGTACTTCTCTTGTAATGACTTGGTTTAATTTTATCTATTTCCACTTTTTCTCATGTATCTGTTCTTTATTTATATTTCTCTGACCTCATGGGATTAGTAAAGTATCTCTATTTCAAGGAGAAAGTGTGGCATTAAAGAATTAATCCTTTAATTGGATTTCTCAGAAATATTATTGAAGATTAAAAATAAATCCCAGGTTAGATAATCTATCTACTCGTTTGTTCTTCTTTGTCAATAAAATAAAAATGGCCAAAATGTTTCTGACAAGATTCCAAGCTTATTAAATGCTAAAACGTTTTAGTATATGGATGAAATACTATGACCCCTTCCGGGTAAAATTCTAAAGAAATATTGTGGGTAAACTGAGCTTTACCTGGGTAAACCTTGGATGCCAACGTGTAAGTGACTCCAGCATTAAAAGTAAGTTTCTACGTTGTTCTATATCAGTAATGCACTGTTTATACAGCATCATCACATCCCAAACTGTTTTTATTTTATGAAGATGTTATAATGATGTATATAAAACTGCCAGACTATGCAAAGTTAACCACCCATAATGCTGAAGAATTATTGAGAAATTGTGAAAAGTTTGAATGAAATACAGGGTCATCATCAGTAAACAACTAATATGATAATCAGCACTGGCTGTTTAAGTTTGCAAATTTCGCTTTTTCTTTGAATTGAATAATCAACTTAATTGTAAAAGTTTTTTTTTTTTAAAGGTCTCCTTTATCCAGATCTGTGCCCCGTCCTGGACCCCCCATCAAAAATTATCCAGGCCCAACCCTGGTAGAAACTTATTTAAAAAGATTCCCAACCTGATTTCTAAAAAACCCCAAATGTCCTTAAATTAAAAGAAGCTTACAGCAGAGTTTTCCAAATAGAAATCGTGACTCATGTTTAAAAATAACACTTTTTATAAAAATGATACAATTGGAAGAAATGTTGGAGCATGTCTGGTGTGAAGCTGTGTTTCACCAGCAGGGGGGGTGAAGACCATTTATTCCCACAACAGACAAACCAGTTCACTGTTCACAAAGACTCTTTAATAACTTCACAGAGCTCAGAGGTCATCTTAGAAAACAATATAAACAAACAGTTACCCAAAAAAATCCACGTAAAGTCAAAGTAAAGACAGTTTCTGACAACACTCTCGGTTTGTATTCATACAAACACAGACAGATTTACAGCAGCACAATTATGCAGAATTTATACAAATCAAATACAATTTATTTCTCCGTTGTCTCACATTTAACTTGGCAGTCGTTTAGAAACTAAACATATCACTCATCTTTTCTTACAACAAATATATACAATATACACATTAATAAATATTTTTTTGTCTCAGTGTTCAGCAGAAGCAGAGAAGAGACACGACTGATGCTGGAAACACTGGAAAGTTTGTTCAAATCTTTCATGGTTGGAGGGAGTTTTCACAAAGATCAGACTCTCCATAAATATTTTGCTTTCCTTTCTCTTTAAAAATTGTTTCCCTTTTTTATTCTCTTGCTATTTTACTCTGTTTACAGTTTTTGTGAGAGAGATTCAGAGATTCCCTGATCACAATGTGTGAACAGTGGAAATGTACAGAAAGTCATATATGAGATGGAGGCGCTTTGTGGTAGATCCCTGATGTCAGTCCGGTTCCAGTGTGTCCCGTTAAAGCCGAGCTAGCCTCGCTGTACATGGAGGGAGGTGCGTTTCCTTTCTGCGGCCAGCAGGGGCAGCATCGAGCTGCAAACCTCTTCCAGGACTCCAAAGTTTTCCCCGACCAAATCCAAACCCCGGATGTGATGCCCACCACCAAACACATGAAGTATTTGAGCATGAAGACAGCATAGTCTGGTCCCAGGCCGGAGCGCTGGCGCTCCGACGGGCAGGAACAGGCTAAAGCTCGCTCCCAGCCGGGCCGGAAGTGCTGCTCATACACCAGGCAGGCCACCACGATGGTGGCGGGGACTGTGTACAGCACCGTGAAGAGCCCGATGCGGATCATCAGCCGCTCCAGCTTGTCCGTTTTGGTGCCTCCTTGTTTTATGATGCTCCTGATGCGGAACAGAGACACGAAACCGGCCAGTAAGAAAAGCGAGCCGGTGAAGAGGTAGACCACCAGAGGTGCGAGCACGAATCCCCTCAGATTCTCCAGGCTCTGGTTCCCCACGTAGCAGATTCCAGCCACGGGGTCCCCGTCCACCGAGCTGAGCGCGAGCACCACGATGGACTTGACGCTGGGGATGAGCCACGCGGCCAAGTGGAAGTACTGCGAGTAGCCGGCGATGGCCTCGCTGCCCCACTTCATCCCTGCCGCCAGGAACCAGGTGAAGGACAGCACCACCCACCAGATGGAGCTTGCCATGCCGAAGAAGTACACCAGCAGGAAGACCAGCGTGCAGAGCGCGGGGCCGGTGGCGTCGTACAGGATGTGCAGCTGGTTGCCGCTGGCCCCGCAGGCCACACGCTCATGGCCCGCCACCAGCCGGATGATGTAGCCCAGGGAGACGAAGAGGTAGCAGGCGGCGAGGAAGATGATGGGCCTCTCCGGGTACTTGAAGCGCTCCATGTCGATGAGGAAGGTGGCCACGGTGGTGAAGGTGGAGATGAAGCACAGCACCGACCAGAGGCCCACCCAGAAGCCGGTGAATGCGCGCTCATCCGCGGAGAAGTAGGGCAGGTGGCAGGGCTGGGCGCAGTTGGGCAGGGGCCCGGTGTGGACCCGGCCGTGCAGGCTGTAAGACTCCCGCTTGATGGGGACCAGGGGGTCCCTGCAGCGGCACTCCCTGTCACACTGCGAGGTGCTGGGAGGTCTGGTCCTGACTTTGGGGGTGGATTTGGGGATCGGGGGAGCTAGCGTGGTGGTCTCGCTTCTGTTCTGGTCCATGCACAGGACCTCGTTGCCGTCCTGGGGGAACTGCTCGCAGCTCATCCGCTCCGGCCACTCGAAGCCGTACTGACTCATGAGGGGGGAGCAGCCTCGCTTGGCCCGCTCGCACACGGAGCGGCAGGGCGGCAGCGGCTTGCGGTAGTCCGGCAGGCAGATCGGCGTGTACATGCTGCACAGGAAGAGGAGCAGGTCCGGAGAGCAGCGGATACGGACCAGGGGCCAAAACTGGTGAACTTCCAGTCCCACCTCCTCCTGGGTGTCATGGTTGAACTGGTTGGGCATGTAGGTCAAGTTGTAGCCGATGCCCTTACACATGGGGACAGTGATGGGTTCACACACCAGTTCCTTGGAGGCTCCCAGTGTGAGACTGGGACACCAGAGCAGGAGCAGCAGCAACGCCAGGGCTTGCGCGAGCTCCGGGCGGCACATGAGTCTTACAGCTGATGCCATATATATAAACTTTATATTATTAATAATAGGACTGATTTAAACTTTAAATAAGGTAAAAAGTGACGGAATAGTTTCTTTTAACTCAAATTCATGACTGAAAAAAATCTCGTGGGTCTTTCACCTCCTACAGAAAAAGGCACCTTCAAGTCTGTTAATATCCAAAACAAGGTGAATTCAGTTTGTTCAGCGCCCCGCGAGCGCTGTCAATCATTCACCAGAGCCCCTCAGCCTTTACGGAGAAAGTTCATATCCGGCAGTCACGTTCCAATAAAATTAACGAGCCTGTAATATTTTTACCAGCCCCGTGTCCTCCTGACAAGCCGCATGCGCCACAGAGTGGCATCGTGAGCGCCACTGTCAAAAAGTAAAGACTATAAGCACAAATAAAAGCATCAGCAAATAAAAACAATCAGAAAAAAATCAGAGTGCCGCTGTAAAAAGTGACCGAAATGTCCCAAAGTCTCCGCTCTGCGTAAAATCCACTTGTTGCGTCCACTCAGTTTATTCCGTCTTCAACTTGACAAACATAAGAAAAAAACATAAAGTCCACTCTGTTGTTTCTGATTAAATGAATAAAAAACAACAAGAATCCGAAGAGTAAAAACTTCTTCTTGTGAGGTACGGGCAGCGCGCGACTGCTGCGCTCTCTGCGCCCGAGGACAAACTAAAGTCCGTCTGGAGCTGCAGCGCCTTCTCACCAAGCAGCGGCTCTGATGCGTTCATGACCTTAGGAAATGTCACTACTAAGCCCCCCCCCCCCGCCACTTAGAAATCAAAATCACTTTTATTTTTCCAAGTATGTGAGCACATAGGCCTACAAGGAATTTGACTCCAGTATTTTACAGTACCCTCTTATACTAGACAAATAGAAAAATTTGATGAAATAGAGTCCTCAACATAAAT
>JAVQJG010128675.1:0-11820 GCA_036024015.1 Craterocephalus amniculus | reverse complement strand
GTAGTTTTTAGATATGCTCCTACTTTGTGTGAAGATTTTATTTTTACCTTGCTAACTCTTAAACAGGTCTACATTTTATATGCTTTCTTTGTAATTGACATGTTTTCTTCAAAAATTATGTGTTGCATGTGTTTATCACTTCATGTATATCTAATGTACATTTTATTTCTGTATTTTGTTACAGTTTTACAACTAAAGTTCTCAGTAAAGTACACAAGAAACATGAACCTGTGGATGTTTTGAGAATTTTTGTTGTTAGCTAGCTGTCAAGCTTTGCTCAGTAACGCATAGCGAGGGCAGCATAGTCAGACAGAATCAATAGAACTTCCTCCTTTATGTATTTTTATCATGAAGATTGGCGGGTTTTACATGTTTAAAGGCTCGAAAGAGAGGAGAGCTGTTTGTGCATAAAACACACATATTCCACCAATATTCCCAGCATCATTCTCAGCAAATAGCAGCACTGCTGTCATATAGTTCCAGACTGAAAGGCGTGTTTCTATCCAGTGAAAAGACGCATTAGTCATCGATTATGTCACAACTCTGTGATGGACAGGGAACCTGTCTCACATAGCGGACTAAAACCACTTCACTGGAATAGTAATTAATAAAACTTTTGTGACACAGATCTGAGATCTCTGTAAAACTCCGACAAGATCTCCTGCTGCATCTGATCAGAAATCGCGGAGATCACATCAGCTGATCGTCTGATGAACTCACAGCAGAGCGCAGAATTTTAAATATATAATGTCAGATCAGTAATGGGCCTACACTGGGCTCTCACCTGTTACTCATTCCTTTAATAAGATTAACAACATTTAATCTCTGTTTATATTTTCTGAGATTACTAATTGAATTATCAGTATTTTTCACTAAATATAATTAAAAGAATGATTGGCAGAAGCAGCAGAACCTACTGAAATGACACCATTTCCCTGTTCTACCACTAGGTTTTTTTGCATACGCATGGTATGCATGAGCTGTTGTGGTCGTCCTGAGCTGTGTATGGATCTTTAAGTGTAAAGGATGAAAAAGCTGTTTATAAGGTGGGAACTGTCCACCTGAGTTTAGAACTTGACAAACCTTTTGGATGAGAGGCTAAACATTTTCAAGAGACAATAACATTGTTCTTTGGAGAAGGTCTTTGGATTGTCCACACATTACTGAAGTCCCTCACAGTGTAATAATGTATATGTATGTATACCCTCTTGCATTCATATTACTTCAGGAGAGCAACCATCAGAGCCACCAAAAAAACTCAAAACATGAGTGAACACCATCCAGCGAATATTGCAGGCAGTGGTGCAGCAAGTTTTCAAAAGTGTGGGTGATGTGGTTCATTGCCGGAATGTGTGTGTGCATCCATCCAGCCATTTTTCCATTTAATCTTAATAAATATATCCTGAAAGCTCCAAACTTCTGGATTATGACTGCTAGATTATAACATGGGGAACACATCCTGATGAATGGGGCAAAGCTTTTGTGGAAGAGGAGGGGGAACGGATATCGACGGGGAAACTGGCCTAGATACAACAGCACCAGCACAAAACACATGAGCTAAGAAGCTACCGTTTCAATCGTTTAAAGCAGTGAAATTGCAGGAAAGAAAATATTGCAAAAGTGCAATATGACTGTGTGAGCTGCAAACTGCTATAACCAGCTTACCCAACAACATCATCACCCCACAATGAGACCAGCAGAGCAGATTACTGAATCAAATGTCATACAGTGAGAGACGCTCTGCATGTACTAATTGGGGTATAGCGCTGGGAGAAATGTCAGAGTTGGTTATATGAAAATGTATATGAAAATGTACACAGCAACGGAAACAGCCCAGTTATTGTGCATTTACATAAAAGTTTATGAACAATTTGTTCCAAGACTTTACTGTAATAGGAAATAAATGATAATGATTTATTACTGCTGTCTATCGCGGTTAGGACACTAACATAACAAAACATTTTAAATCTGATTTTCTGTTTAAATTAAGGTTGAATAAAGAAACATCTCAGATTGATAAGATTACAGTCTATTCATAAAAGTCTAATTTTAAAATTTGCTTCAGTAGCTGGCTTTGTTAAAAAGAAAGACAAAAATCAACAGTTGACAGCTAACACCATTAACTACTTAAAATCAACAAATATTTAAAATTAGGCCTCCACAATTTTACTCCCATAGTTTAACAAACTTAAAGTTTCTTTTTAAAAATTCGGTCACCTCTGCAGTAAAAGAAATACTGTACCTACACTTAAACACATACTCCACGGCACTTTACTGCCTTTTATTTTGTTCAAAATAAATTATGGGAGAAAAGACACTGTGAAGGACTCATCGCCACTAGCCGTTGTTTCACGCAGATCACTGTTCTGCATGCTATGATGCTGGACAGGACAGGGTTAATAAGAAAAACAAACATAAAACACAAGTTTTCCTCTGTGAGGAGATCCAGTGGCCTCGGGTGCAGTAATGACTGTTCCACAGGTGAAATATTCAACAATATGCACATTTCTACTGGCTTCTATCCCAAAATGTTCCCTGCAGTTTTAAAGCTTGTTTGTCCATATGTTAAATCTGACTGTCATTGCCAGTTGATTGTATTCCACGCTGCACCTTTAAACTTTGTTATAAATGAAACCAAATTGTCTCATTTTGTCATTTTGGGCACCAAAACTACTACAGTTTGATTTAGGAAAAAATAAGCTGTTTTCTTTTAAAAGGAATAACTGGATTGTTCAGTTTACATTAAAACAGGCAGGTGTCATTATACTCAACAAGTCAACAAGTCAATTTTCTACAAATGATCAAGTCTATTTATCTCTTTCAGACATTTTAATTGGACTGTCCCACACTTTGAACAGTGACTCATAACTCCGTATCATATCTGACCAGGTTAATGAGGAAAAAACCACAGCAATGGCTGAAGTTCTGAGGGAGGATAATAAAGTGGAGGTGATGAGATCAGCCAGCTGAATGGGGTTGTTGCCCGGTCACGCCTGAGCTCACATCATGAGATCACTACAGAAGTTGGTCACTGGTGTATTTCTGCCTGATAGTGTCAGTACTGTTTAAGTACCCTTAGTGTCAGTGTTTATGGTGCTTCAGTATCCCTAAGTAACTGTTACCTCCGAGACAATTTTCTACACTTTCAGCATTTAACCGGTCAGGGGCTAAAAATATCTTTTCTATATCATGACAAAAGACCTCAATGTGTCATGATAAAGGTGTTTTGTGCTGTATCTTTATCTTGGAGATAAGTAAACGGCCAGTTTCTGAGAACAGACTTTTCTCAGCCTGACTAAATGATGTCTTATAAACCATGGGACTGGCTGCCAGAGCAGAAAACTGATGAGGTCAAACATATTCAGGTGAAGGTTTATTTATTTTAAACTAACCTATATGATATATGTGCAATATGTGGCCTATTGTTTTTATTTTTAGTTAGAATAGAATAGAATAGCACAGAATGGTCTATTGTTATTATCTATTTTATTGTATTTTCATTTAGTAACTTATTTATTCAGTTGCTGATCTGAAGTACTCTTACGTTTTATACTTATACTTACACTATACTTATACTGCATTCTTTCTACAGGTTCTGTACACAATATCTGTGTGTGTATATATGTATCTGTATGCATGTATGTATGTGGTGGGATGGGAAGGTGAGCGGTATTTAGATAAAGTTTGATTTGGCTTGTTGATGGAGATGTTGATGATTGTGCCCCAATAGGTTTTAGGTAACATTATTATGGGTGCTCCAAGCAGTTGTGCACATCATTGTAAATATTTTTTCATTTTTCAGAAAAAGTTCACTTGAGGCCCTTTTTTAAATTTTTAATTTGTGTCCTCATAGTTACTGGTTTTATGTTATCTCATTTAATGTAAATCATATGCTGAACCCTAGAGATATGTTGATCAATACTGAAATATTGATACCATCAAGCCAGCTAACAGCTTTCTATGCTTTAGGATCAATTTTCATGTTTGAATATTGACATTTTTGTACTTTGGGGTAAATGTTTGGTTTGTCACCAACCGGAATACACTGGAAAGTAACTATATCCAGTTGAGAGGAACAACTTTTTCCTCCACCTGCCATGGCCATGTGTGAAATAAGGCAGAGTTTTTTTGTATGGCAGTATGGTTGTAAACACATCAGTTCAACAGCACGAAATTGAAGATATGGCTGAAAAATATTGAATAGACAGGATAAATAGATAATCACATCAATCACGCTCATTTAATTAGATTGGTGGTAAACACATTTTAATATTTTAACAAATGTGTTGACAAAGATGGTTATTGTGCAATTTCTTTTTATTCTTTATGCATTTTACTCCATTAAATTTTGCCTTGACATTTTTAACTGCATTTGAACATGACATTGTTTGTGTTTGGTTAACTACATCATCCAAAATCTGAAAAATAACCTACAGAATATTTAGTTTATATCATTGTGTTTGGTCTGCATGTGTAGGTCTCATCTGAATTTGTTTAAATGTGCACCACACACAAGAGGTTGTGGCAGATGGCTGAAAGTGTGCAAAGACACACAGAAGATCTCCTCTTCAGCAAAGTGGCAAAGTACCAATATAAATTAATGCCATAGGGAGGAATAGGGGAGATTTGCTTAGTTAAATAATTCATATTATGAGTTTATTATAGAATAGTCATTGACAGTGACAGGGCGACCAATTTTAAACTCCTTTCAATTGATTATCAGCTGTACTGCCTCAGCTGGATGCTTCCCTCATAGTTACTGAAGATGAGAGATTGACTCCTTGTCCGCTTTTCCTTGTCCTCTGTCAGTTGTTTCCTCTCAATGGTAATGTACAACATCTATATTGGAGTACTTAATCAGGCATTCTTTCACTGAGAGTCCACAGTAAAGTCAGCATCATACTAGGAGAGAGTATAGCCAGAGACAGAGGACGAAGATGAAGCAGAATCTCGTTTTGCTTTTGTTCATCTCCACCACCTCTGTTTGGTTTTCTCTGTTTCGGTTTGTGGGTGTGTTTCCATGTGACGGCTGTTTGAGTACGTCTGCAGGCATGTGGGTGCATTCCCATGTCTGATGAGGAACTCTGACACAGGCACGCTGGAATGAAAATTTTCATCCTCAGCCTGAGCTACAGAAGGCTTGAAGGAGGGACGTGCGGAGAAGTGGGAAGAAGAAACCATGTAACAGCTACAAAAAACCATTAAAGCTGATGCAAACAATTAAATACCAACATTACTGGGAGATCTATGTCTGTCATTTTTTATTAGTTTTAAAACTCTATATGCGTGCAGAATAATACAAGTTCCTGGTTCAGCACTTAGTGTTCATTATGCGGTCGATGCATGATATTTTTCAGGACAACTTGCACACAAATGTTCCTGTATTTGCTGTTATTTACTTTTCTAATCATAGAATCTGAAAATATATTTGCTTTCTTACAAAATGCAGGCTTATGTAAAATGTCACAACGGCTTTTTTTGGAGGGTTTTTCAAGCCTAGATTTGAATAAATTTCAAAATATCTTTAAAGGTCAAAGCAACTTCAAGATGATAGGATTCTAATTACCATCAGGGCTTTGCAGCAGAAGTCACTTTGGAATAACAATTAGCATAAAATAGAGGCACCATGCAAAGAAATTAAACCAAAGCCTATCCCAGCTGTCAATGGGCGAGAGGCGGGGTACACCCTGGACAAGTCGCCAGTCTGACATGACAGCCTATGAAAACCAATTTCTACTTTAATTTCCTATAAAAGTTCCTGCTCTCACACATTCTTAAGCAAGTCAGTCAGTTGTCAAATTATCTGTAGCCTACTTTCATATTCTGGTTTATATTATTTCTAAGTTATCATTCAGCTCACGCCAAATCTTTGACTATTTCCAGAAATCTGGAATAATAATAACAATAATAAATGAAACATGCATTATGCACGTCCTCTGATCAACATAGCATTATGTAGCACTGTACTACTCCAACAACTAGGTAACAACACACTTTAGCTATAAAGTCAATGAAAATTACATTATCATTTCAGGTAAAGTTTTAGGAGAGAAAAAGGAAATACTGGCAGATGCAGACAGAGTTCAGAGGAAACTCATCAGGATGTAAGACAGATGCAGAGTTGACTTTGTTGTTGTTAATACATGATTAGCTCTCTTGTTCTGTGTAGTCTTTTCTTTGTTCTGCTCTGTTGGTAAAGTTGCTGATGTGTGGGTTTATAATCATGAAAAGAGGACGATAATGATCGTTTCTCCCTCTGCTCTGTGTAGGTTGTAAATCACAGGGGACTGAAGCTGGGTTTGATAAAACTATTCAAAACATGGTTATTGACTCCAGATCTTTATTTCAGTGCTCTGCATCACAGGTATGAGAAAAAAAACTTTATTATTACAACATTACAACAGCAAAGTCTATATAGCCTAACCTTATCCTTATCACCTCTACCTTAAAGGTGCATTATGTTAGTTGAAATGCTTAAGATTATTTTCTTTACCCAACATCCTATTACAATTGCCTGATGTGTAGGAGGAGCTAATATTTATTCACCTTAGCTGCCTCAGTCCTGTTTCTGCATGCTGAGGGGGATTTGGGCCAAAATCCTCAGGGCGTGCATGTATTGTTTTGTATTGTACTGTTTACTTCGCTGCCATTAGATCTTCATGGAGACAACACTGATGACTATAAATGGATTACAATAGACGGCGGCCTCAAGGGCCTCTTAAACACAGACACACTCCTGCAAGACAAAAAAAAGATAAACTTGTCCAGTGTGACAAAAAGAGCCAAATGGAGTCTGATCACCACAGGAGTAAAACAAGATCTAACATTGGAGCAGCTTGTTATTAATAGAGGAAGCTCCGATCTGCTCTCTGAATAAAATGCAACCCTCAGCTTTCTGCTTACTAAAAAGCTAAATTTGATGTATGACAAAGTCAGGATACATAATATTGCAATCCTACGTTTTTAGCATGTAACACTAACCCCACCGTTTATAAAGGCTTGTGGCCTTTATTAGCATTTGGATACCTGTATGCTATGCGATGCTTTATTTGTTTACTGTGCATCTAACTCCGGGCTCGGTGCAGTGCAGGTAAACAAAGACCAACGTAATCAAAGTCGAAACGACCCATGTGTGTACACAACATTGGCGTCGCTTAACTTGTCGCCGGAGGGGGCAGACTTCTGGAGTAAAGCTACAACTTTTGTTATGCTCCTTTAATTGATAAAGCCTCACTTGGCCATTCCAAACACATTTCAGAACAACATACAAATAAAATTTGGACTCTTATTGTAAATTTTACACCCAAAAACTTCTTGGCAGTTTGCAGCCTATCCAATGGTTGTCTGCTCATTTGAAATATAAACACTGCAAATTATGTTGCATTTCTATTGATTTGATAAATGTGGCATATTACATGTTTAAAAAATGTAAACAAGAGTAGGACAATTATAACAAATTGGTGTCTGTGGGCAGGAGGCAGACTGTGATTTGATTCAATGTTTTTATTATCATCCTACAACTGTAGGGGGTGCCAAAGAGCAAAATAAATGGCCAACCTCTCTTGGGGTGCATGAAGAGAGAAGGTTAGTTTGGAAAATTATGTTGATTTGGATAAACAAATATTATTCAGTACATATACATATTATCTTATACATGTTATTCAATACATATCTTTGTTTTGTTTTATCAGTGATTGGTAAACAGACATTTTATGCAACATTGCCCCCAACTGGTAAGGAGTGTGAACAGAAATGTCAGATACAACAACTGAGTGGTTCATTGAGTCATCATGTGGGCCATCCTGCAGCCAACCTCTAAATTGTAAGTCTTGAAAGGATGATAAAGGAGGATAAAGTGTTTTTTGGCAGATTCAGTTTGCAACAGCATCAAAGTCCTGCCCAAAAAACAACTTCTCTTACTGAGATTTTGTATTTTAATATCATGTGTATTAGATTTGCCGTGAGTGTGTTTAAATATGTTTAAAATAAACATGTTAATTACATAATTTAATGTGTTAAATGTATGTACATAAGGGTAAATGTCCCAGCATAACTTTAGCAAAGATGTAGTGTAGGCATCTCTTTGCTTTGGGAACAGGGGGGTTTTACCAGCAGGAATCGCAAATGAGGGATAAAACCCAGTTTGATTTAAATTCTAATACACTGTCAGCATAGATTTATCCACAGGATTATACCAAAGTTCCTAGCGTAGGAAAGATTAAAGGAAATGGTCCATTTCTAGCTGACCCAGTAAACTATGAGTACTTATTAAGCTTTACATTGTAGAATTAAAGCTCATATCAAAGTTCAGAGTTAGAACAAGCAAAAAATCAAAAAGACTAATACAGAGCTCACATGACAGGGACAGAGAAAAATCTCTTCCACATAAAACAACTCAAACCAGAAACATGGAAAGTCCAGTGTGACAGGAAAATGGCACCTTATGGCTTGAAAAAGGAGAGGTGAAAATAAGAATGGGCATTGCTACTGTCCCTTGGGGCAGAACAGTGAGCTTCACAAAGTAGTGCATGTCTACCTCAGGCTGTGTGAAGCAGCCAGATGGCAGAAAAGTCAACTGATAAAGTCAAACATGTTTATAGAGGGTGAGAATGTGGACGGAGGCTGGTGCTGAGATGACAGCACCCTGCTGGCAGACCATGAATGTCACACCGCTCAGGACGAACTAGGCTGCTGCATTTTGCCTCAAACATGTTGGATATGTTTTTGAATGAGGAGGAGTAAATGCAATAGGAAACATGCAGGGCGAGGTAATTACATACATACTTCCTGGGTTTAAATACACTTAAACTTTTACCCAAATGAGCTACATGTTTTCTGTGAAAGTGAATTCTATGCTAATGTTATGAAATAAGGATTCTAGATGTTTTGGGGATTTTCCATGTAAGTTTTTTTCAGGTATTCTGAAACATAATTTTTTTATATTTGCTGCTAATGCTGTAAATTCTATGAGTGAGAGGGTGCATGGTTACCACACAGCGATGGTTCTGTGATAGACCACCATGGATGTAGCATGGCAGATGTATACTGTAGGCTCCAGCTCCTCTGCAAATTAAACCATGTTAAAATGAATAAAATAAATAAATGTAATAATGTCTTTATGACACATTTGTTCAATCTTCGCTGATGTTTAATTAAATCATGTTTTAGTGCGCTTGCCTTATAATTGCTGGGATAGGCTCCAACCCACCCGCGACCCTGAATTGGATTATGTGGTACAGAAAATAAATGAATGAATGTTTTGGTGCAGCATTAAATTCAACGAAAAATTATTTTAGTCTGCAAGCAACATTAAAGTAGGATTGAACAATTACTTGTTTTTAAATCAAACCTGCAAAATAAAAACGTTGCCATTTGCAAAGGAGAGCGACACATTTTCATGTTACATGGGACCACGTTGCATTTCCAGACCTCATCAGAGACTAAGTCTCCATTTGCTTTGACAAAAGACATCAAGGACAGAAAGAATGTCCAGAAATAGAATTGCTCTAAATATTCTTAAGAGTTCACGTCACTTAACGTGTTGACATTAAAGATGGATTACTTAACTTTGCAACATAAGAACCCCACTTTCTGGAGTTTGATGGCACCGTGGCATCTATTATGTGCAATTAGTGCTATCGTAGCTCAGCAGCCCCCAAGACTGAGAAACCACTTTATACAACTTTTTCATTCAAGATGCTGCGAGCCGAGTTTTACTTTACGTGTCACACACTAGCAAACAGATATAAACACACCAGTCTTTTTGAATGTGCACCCAGGCTGAGTCAGCAAATAAATGCAAGAAGACATTATCAGAGGAAGTGAGGAAAAGGCTGAGAGTCAGAGACAGATCGAAAGATAAGATAATAATCTAGATGACACCATTTTTTACTTGCTGAGGAGAGCTCACAGTACAGGCTGGATACAAGATGGATGCTGAATTAGCCGTCAATAGGGGGCGCATCACTGAAGAAAATGGCAAAATTCTGTAGTGCTCCTTAAATAAAACTACAAAGAGTTTTATGTCTGGTTTAAGGTGTAATGTGGCTCAGATATGACTTCAATACCAATAGATTTAGCTTGTTCAGCAGAGTCATCGACACCTCCCTGTGAGAGTTTTAAAAATTATGATTTTTGTCCAATTTTAAGGAAATTGACACCTTATATTTTCCTAAATGTGCCCTGTCTTTTAGCTGGCGTGTGCTCACCTATGTGCGTACATGTTTTGATGTTTGCACTAACTGGGGAGGAGAAATTATGTGCTGTGGTATAAATAAGATCACATCAGTTTAGTTTTTAATATAAGAACCAAGTATAAACCTGTTCTAGAGGGAACATAACCTTCAAACTTCCGTGTTTTGGACACAGGTTGCACCTTGACGTAGGTAATGATGTTCATATCCCGACTGCATCCTGGCGTTAGATTATAGAGCAGTTCATATTTAGATGTCATCTCATGCAGTAAACATCCATCTCATCTTATCAGCAAATTGCTGCATAAACACTGAGGGTGGAATTTAAAAGAATAAATCACAAATCAAATTGGAATATTTGACAGAAAAAAATCACATAGAGATTTTTCAGCCCTATCTTAAAGCATGCTGGGAAGGAATTTGCACCAGCTCCCAAGATAGCAGGTTTACCTCTAGAGACAGGAGAAAAAATATAACAGAACTGGCATTTCTTCCTAAATGACACATCGGAGATTTATGTGTCAGCGTTAATCAGCTTCAAATAGAATTCTATTTTCAATATCTTCACAAATATGTTGCTCAACCTTTCATTACAGGATCAGGGTGGTTTCTGGTGCTTCAGTGTTTTCGGTAAAAAACCTGAATTAACCTAAGATGAGGCTGCACCTCTTCCTCTTTTTGTTATTTAGTTTCCTAATATGATTAGATTCAACAATAGCTAAGATTTTACCTCATAGATGGCTTGATGAAGGTCTGAATTTTAAAAATTCTGCTTTATTCAGAGCACGAAATCCTATACAAAATGGTCTTTCACCACATTTTCATCTGAATGAGTCACAAGTGACTGCCTGAGTTTGCAACAAACCCAGGAAACTACCTACTGGGCATCCGTGAATCAACAAGGATAAAAAGCAAATGAATAGACTTGGCTGCCGCCTGGTGTCTCTGCATTGTATTACAATAAGTGGAGCAAGAAAAACTCCACTGCACTGAAAGCAGTGAACAAGCCAGAGGGTTAGAGCCTTAAAGAGAGGACTGGGAAAGGCAGCAGAAGGAAAGTGAAAGAAGATAAACAGGCTGATAAAACAGTTAATGAGACATGAGTACATAACAGAACGCGGCAGGGCAAAGCCGAGTGGGCCACTGGGAAATAATACAAAGAGCGAGGGGAAACAAGAAGGTCCAGGAGGGCACATGAGGACATATAAGAGACAGAAGGAGGGTGAAGTGGAGAGAAAAGTAACATATGAAGTGTGAGGGGGGGGCAAAAGAAGGGGGAGGATCAAAGCCAGCACTCATCTGTTTGCATGCTAACATGCCCCCCCCCCTCTTTTCTTTCAATTTTCTCTTAGCTTTGTTTGCCTATGTCCCTGTGTGTATTTTATCAGCCGACCTTGTTTATCCTTAACTCATTAGTTTCTGGGGTTTTTTTCTATCTGGGAAAATCATCTTCTCCTCCATCATTCTCAAGCCCACGCTCTGTGCATCCTCTCCTCCTCGCAGCATCTCCTTCTGTCTCTCTTAAACATCTCAGCCACACTTGACCCTCCCTCGTTTAGCCGCTCTGCATCTCCGGTCTCTGGCGGGGGGGGGGGGGGGGGGGGGGGGGGGGGGGGGGGGGGGGGGG
>JAVQJG010128663.1:0-19313 GCA_036024015.1 Craterocephalus amniculus | reverse complement strand
ACACTTATTTAAACTTTTGGATATATACAAAAATATAAAGGATTCCTAACAGGACTGGCTGCACTTCTGAGTTTAAATGAAGCAGCATGCTAGCATTTAGCTAAAAAAAAAATAGCTGTTAACTTTTTCCTTTCACACTCATTTTTAATAAACAACCTGGAGCAACGATGTGGAAAAAAGTCACATAATGATGTTAAAACTTATGTGTTAGGTAATGATACATTGTACAAATTCCTGCACTTAACACCTGTTTAATCATTGCCTCTGATAATATTGAACATTTTTCTTTATCCTTTTTTTTTTTTTTTTTTTGTAACACATTGCCCTTGAAAAATACAGCATGTGAGAGATGTGGTGGTCTGGCAGCAGCAGATGGTATTTCTAATTCAGTCACTTCATTAGCACCAGATCATTTTCACAGGTTAAGGAGGGCCATTGGCTGGGTTGCAGGTATAATTGGGTCTATCAGGGCTGGTCAGCCGCCAGTGACTACAGTGATCAGTCATACCGTTGCTATAATATGGACAGTGTTCAGTGTGAGATTAACTGAATCAATCATGTGGAGCTGCTGGAGGAATTATGCTTATAATAGGGGTCAGGATCTTTATGATTCATCTGTGATTAGCCATAAATGAGCAACTGTTCATTTATTCCCACTGTTTCCCCGTAAAATTCAAGATATTATTATCCATTCACTGTGGTAGCCAAAAATAAAATAATAATGAAAAAAAAAACTAAAAAAAACTAAAAAAAGAAGACAGAAATGACTGGCATTCATCCATATAGTTCACCAATTTCTCTCAAATATCTGGAAATGAAAAATAAAACTTTTATTTTCCTACGAACATTATATTACTGAAATATTGCTATTTTATTGTTGTTCTGATGCAAGCTATTGGATAATGTGCTAGATTTTGTTAATAGGTTAGCAGAGTGATCTACAAAACAATATTTGACAACACTGGAAAATCATGTGATACCTTCAGAGGCTGAAACATTACCAGACAACTTATGTCAATATTCAGCCTTCTGTAACTTTCACCATAACTTTCACAAGCAATATCATAGAATAGTAACTCATACAACGGTCTATTTTTGTTCGCATGTACGTTTTGTTTAAAGGCAAATTATTTCTCTGTCCAGGGACGTCCTGTATGAGGCATTCAGTGGGCGGAGGAGCTAAAAGTTTCCCGGATGCTGCAGTTAACAACGTCATGTAAACAGGAAGTGTAACCAAAGAGCGGCCAGTTTAACTAGACGATAACAAGTAGGCCTACTCTTACTAAAAGATGGTTGTCTGTTAAAAAATAAGTTTTATCGACTTGTTGTCTGTTACAGCAGTTTTATCTGCTGTTGATAGAGGTCACGTAATTGTTTGGCCGCCTTTGAACTCTTTCGGTAGTATTCACACTTGAGCTAAGTTGCTAAGTAAATTAGCTAAATGGTGTGTTTTTCTGTTTTCCAGGAAGTTTTCTTTTAGTTTATGGTGTAAAATGTAACAGGAACGATTTTTTCCCCTGCTCTAGGCTAAATTGATGTAAAACGGACTGGATAACAGCGCAAATAGATGAAAACGTCGTTATGGGAGAAAAGGAGCTCAGTCTTGTTGATAAGAATTTAGCAAGGTAATCACACTTCCTGTTACATTGTTTGGGTTTTACTTATATTACCATTTGTCAAACATTACATTAAAAGCCCCCCCACCCACCCCCCGAACTTAAGTTTTATCATTTACTGGATCACATCTAATTAAATGTCTTTACACACATAAGCTCAATAATCGGGGGGAGGAAAAGGGAGCACTAGGATATTGGAAAAATAATCATGATGAGTTACATAGTTATTTATATATTTGGTTTGATAAGTTGGGTAAGGAATAGGCAGGATTTTAAAGTCGATAGTGAGCCATTTTTACAGTATTGATCTTTGTATTATACACCTTGGTTTTTGTCTCAATTATTATTACAATTATTAATATTACAATCTAATCTGTAAGGTTACAAAATGAAGTGAAAAGAAAAATGTTTCATTATGAAATATAGTAAAATTGAATTATATCACAGTTTTACCTAATCTTCCATAATGTCATTATTGCCTTAACCAGATCAACGCTAGATTTTTCTTTAGAATAACAATTATGAATGTTGTAGAAAAGTTTGTAAAGTAATTCAGTTCAATTAAGCTTTATTTGTTTGTTGCCAATTCAAATCAATATTATGTCAAGGCACTTTGCAATCAGTTTTAAGCAATCTGTTGTCATTATTATTCATACAAACCAATTCATAATAAAAAGCCTAGCTAAGGAAACCAACAGATTGCACCGGATCTTGACTTTGATCCAATCCTCCATCCTGAGCATGCCAGAGGTGACGGTGATGGTAGTAGCAATTATCCAGATGTCTGTCAGACAATTAATGTACTCATTAATAAGCTGGTACCTTGAGGTTATATAATATTTTAAAAAACAAAAAAACCCAGTAATTTCATGTGCTGATTATAAGTCGCCGTAAGTTTGCAGTTTCCCTCTTGGATTAATAAAGTATTCTTCATTTACTTGGTTCTTTTGAATATATTGTAATTTCATAAGGATAGTTTACCTATTAGCATTACATGTCTGTTGTGTCTCGGGTTTTGACGTGATATTTGTAATTTGAAGGCATTTCATAAGCTAAAGAGTTGGTAATTTTTTATTATTAGTTTTTTTAAAAAAAGCAAAGTTATTAGTGATCAAGTCAGAAATAATTTGTGCAAATCTGTATATGGAGATAATGTTTCTTGGTGCTAGTTTTTTATCCTCTGCTGTGTCTGACCCCTTTGCTTTCTCTAAAGTTTTCTGGATATTCCCTTGACTCCCGCTGTTACATCTCTTAATCTACACTGCAATCGCATCCCAAGGATTGACGGTTTGACTTCAGCTTGGCACCTGCGGCACTTAGACCTTTCCTCCAATCGCATTTCTAAGATTGAGGGTCTGAGTTCGCTCACGTCCCTAAGGACTTTGAATTTATCCTGCAACTTAATCACCAAGGTTGAAGGTAAGTCTTCGTCAACATTTTCCTGAGATAATGAGTGTTTAGGCTCTGCACGAGTTATGCAGGTAATAATTCTTTGTTACTGTGTCTTGTGTTTACTGTCACTGCTCTGTGAACTGTGAAATCACTCGGTTGTTAATGTCCTCCTGCTTTACATCAGGACTGAATGGCCTTGTGAACCTGACTAGATTAAACTTGTCCTACAATCAGATAAATAACCTCACTGGTGAGTCACATACTGTTCGGTCAAAGTTTTTTTCTGCACCAAATGAGGAGTCTAACAAGTTACTAATACTTCAGTGATGCTTATACCATATCTCCTCATTAGGCCTGTTATATCTGCATGGCACAGAGTACAAGCTGAAGCACCTCAGTCTCCATGGCAACCACCTAGACAGCGCTGATCATCTCCTGCAGTGCCTGCTGGGATTACAAGGTTTACGAGATGTCACTTTAAGACAGGATGGTGGCGACAACCCCGTCTGTGGCTCACCAGGTAGGAGGGAAAAGACTTCCTTTGGTGTGTGTATCATGAAAAACAAAAAATAAACACTTTGGAATTGGAAAGAATTTGACATGAACTATGCTTGATCATACAAACCAGGGTGACAGTGGTTTGGGGTCCACAGAGCTGTTAAAATGTTTTTTTTCTAAAATTGATCCAGTCTAAGAAAACATTTGAGATATTACAAGCACTCATTATCAGGGAAGATGTATGAAAACAAACCACCAACAGTGCAGCTGCTGGATATATTTTACCTGAACCATAGAGCCTGCCACTTCAATTTTCACTTTATATCAATATATCATGCAATCTATTTCTCTTTTGAAATACAGTCGTAATGTAGTATTCTGATCGAAGTATTGAATATTGATGTTTCAGAAATCAAAATGTTTCTGTCTTGATGCATTAAAACCAGAATGATTTCCTGTGAGGTCTGTTTTTCCATGTCCTTAGTCTCATTCTTCATGATTCGAGTGCTTTTCTTTTAATAGTTCCGGGTGTATCAGATCATTGTCAGATGTTATCAGAGCACCGTTTTTAGATTACATCCAAATATATTGTGGCTGCTCTGAGTAAATACAAATGAAGTTTAATAAGCATCTTTTTAGAACACATCCTGTTGTCTAGTTAACAGCATTTAACTGTGTAGAGTACGTGCAGAACAAACATAGTATAGCCATATATTGCAGGAAATATGTTAAACAAAGAGAGTTGCAGGAGAGTCAGAGTTTAGTTGTTTCTACAATTTTCAATGAAAATTAATTGAACTCCGTGGAAGGTTTTTCAGCATATGGGAAATATTTGTAGTAAATATCCCCCCAAAGCATTTCTAAAAGACATTTAAAGAAGTGTCATGTTTGACAGGCTGAAACGATAGGGTAGGGTAAGTCTACTCACATATTTATTAAAGGATTATTGACATCTCAATTACTCCGCTAAACTTGCTTCTCAATAAAAAGGACTATGGCCCTGTAGATGTGTCCAAATTTGTTTGTGTTTAGTTCGGTGGATAAACCATAAGATAACATCAAAGTCTTGTAGTTATCCAATTACATAAATTGCTGTACATTGCTCTTCAAATGAGTGATTGAGAATTTCATCCATAAAACTTAAATATAGTTGGATGAAATTAGCCAATACAATGGTCAGCTTTAAGCAGCTGGACATTTTACTGTCTTGTAAAAAACCTCCTTGTGCTTCACTGTATAATTACGGTTCAAATTCAGTAACAGCAGTAATAACTGTGATCTGTTCTGTTTTTCCATCTCATGGTCCTGCATCTCTTGTTATCTGGATTGACAGGGGTATTACTTTAAAAGTCCTTTCAGTGATGCTTTGGTCCCATTATCTACACCTTCCTATTCATGTTTTTTTACAGCAGTAAATGGTGAAAAAAGTTTATTTTATATAAAGGCAAAAAAGGAGTTCTTCATTCACTCTGTTAACCTTTGCTGTCTGTAAAGTATATGGATGTAAATGCTTACATAAGCTGTTTCCAGGTCTTACTGTTGACCTTACTGTAGAAGGGTGCATCCACAAGGTGAATAAGAAATACATGCAGATGATCTGTTGATGGAACTTCTAGATTTTATGCAACACGATAATCATACCACATGCTGATGATGACATTCATGACCAGTTGTCAACTTTTTCTAATGCATATGTATTCATGTTCTTCTGAAGGTTATTGGGAGATTGTTATGGAATCGCTGCCACAGATCTCAGTTCTGGATGGCCTGGACCGTCTAAGGCATCCATCATCTCCAGGTATAAGCAGTCTCTGTGACATTCCTGGCCTGGAAGACTATGTGGACCTCCTGCTCTCCTCTGATACAAGTCACAATGATGCGGTGATTTTTGATCCTCTTGTATCATTATTATTACATTAAAGTTTATTTACAATGAAATATTCATAACCTGAATGCCTGAGAAGCAGTATTTAAATCTGCTTCCAGTTTTATATGATGCTGGATACGGTCTCTCCATTAACTATAACCTTTTTTTTAACTGAATGATAACCTCCCCGAAACATCAACCTTTGTTTACTGCCTTAAATAAACTTAAAATTTGAAATTTTAACAATATAATTATATTTCATTTCAGGCTAAAGGTGCTGTCACAACGCCCCGTATTGACCAGGTGCTCACCCAGTTTCGCCAGCAGATTGCCTCAGAAGCAGCCATTGATCCAACCACACAATCCATCTCACAGCCAGTCACACAGCCAGTTAGTCAGAGCTCCTGCCCTGCTGGTTTCACTGCGGCTGATCCAGCAGAGCCCATTAATGAAGAACGCATCAGGAAACTGGAGCATCAGGTCTCTCAGCTCATCCAGCAGGTGCAAATTTAACAGTACTGAATGCCAGTGGCTCACTCATTAAGACGTTTGTGTTGACTGATTATGTCTCATCTGACCTCTTGAGCAAACAGCAGGTGACTGATTTGTCATATTAAAGCAGTTTCCCGGCTATTTACCTATGGTGAAAATATTTTTTACTTTTAGCTCTATGTGTTATTCTACATTCTTGTCCATAACATAACTCCATAATAGAGATCAGAGATCAATTCCATGTTCAAGCCAAGGAAAAAATATTGACCAAGATCATGAAGATCAATTTCCATTGACATGGTATGACTCTTGTAGAGCTGCGATCTCATCACTGAGTTAATCTGGGGTTATGAGACAGTTGCCAACATGGCAACCAACCAGACCTGCACAACTGCAGGAAAAGCACTACTTAACTGATTCTCATCCTGATTTTAATTGGACATCTTTGGTACCAAGGCTTTCTGGGATCAGCATCATCTTTCTTTTCATTTGTATGAATTTGTACAGTATTATTAGTCAGTAAAACATCTAGCATTTGCATTTATTCTCACATAAAATTAACATCTTTGCTCAGGCTCCTGCTGGTGAAAAATCAAAAATCTCCACACATTATGTGGTGAAGTTGCATAAAGCCAAGAGGGACACAGATCGCACATCAGAAAGCGAGTGCGACAGTGGGAAGGAAAACAGAAGACGCACAAGGATTCCCAAACATCACAGCATCGTAACGTCGAGCACGACCACTCAGGAGACCAAGAGCACCAGATCAGAAAGGTAAATCTGCGCGATAACGTCTCAGCTGTTGGTTTATTTCATAGCAGAAAATAATTTCTTTTGCCATTTTGTTTGCATTTTTACTCAGTTGTGTTGAAGAACAGCCAACTGCCTTTCCGAGTCTCAAACCCTTCCAAACTTTTTATTACTGTTTTGAAACTTTTTTATGTTTTAAGCACTTATGGACACATGGACAAAGTCAGGCACAGAAACTTGTAGGCAGTGAGAATTTTACTAATGCACTGCCAAAATTGACACAGATGTGTTAATAATGTACTTTCTTATACGATTTGCATCAATGTAGTCATATACATTGTGCAGCAGAGGTCATCTTCTTCTACATGCATCAATATCATGAGGTATGTCAATGATGGAGGGAGTCATTTTACATCTTAGCAGAAAGGGATGATAGATTTCTTTTCCCGGTCCTATGCTTTCTGTTTGAAATTATAACTGCTTCCTCATTCCTGTGATTTACGACCACCCTCACATTGTCTTATCATACTTTATCACCACTGATAACTGTGCTTAAGATTCAGTAATTCAACTTAAGCAATCGCACAACTGTACTGTTCCCAACAAGACAAGCTCCAAATTCAGTCTAAAGTTGTCCAACCTTTCCTTACTTTAAAAAGTAAGTCTTCTGCTAATGGTCCTTTCCAGTTCCCTTGAATAAAAAACTTATTTTAAATCTGGTATAATACCTGTGATTTGTTTAACTTGCAGCGACCAGGAGAATTACAAACCGAGGACTTCAAAGTCTGCTCTGGGGCCCAAGAGGAAGGCTGGTAGTGCGGGGGCTGTGGAAGCAGCACAGCAAAGACGGAAGGGACCTCTAAGAGCAGCTAAGACCTCAGGCGTTGTGAAAACCAAGTTCACTCAGGAAGAGGAAACCTACAGGGTACAGCTGGACGGTTCACCTGCAGGCTGAATAGCAGCTTATTTTTTTATTGAATAAATGTTATGTGACAGAAAGTATGTCCCCATTGAATTTGGGGGGAATTAAAATCAAGTTTTTCTGTGACTAGTTAAAGGAATTATGTACACACTGGAGGACTGACCTGTAAAATAACATATTTGTCCATTTACCACAGTTAGAGAAATATAACAAAGTTATTTAAATAGAGCTAATTAGCAGGTCTTACATGCAACTGTTCTAAACTGTGGAAATTCTTCCTTTTGATTAGTAGTTTTTTGACTCATGCAAATGAATGTTTTCTAAAAACATACCACAATAGGCAGAGTTCAACTATGTGAGTGGACATGGTGCGGCAGTACGCCAGGATCAACGTATGACTCCATGTTGTTAATCTAATTTTTTTCTGGTTAATTTGGCTTCTCCTTTTCTTCTTGAAATCCCTTTTCTCTCCTTTCCTGGGTCCATGTCTTCACCAGATTTGACCATTTTGTTCGACATGTTAACTACGCACAACGGGAGGTAATCGGGTAGCAGGGGAGGGTTGTCACTCCTGTCTCTGTGGGCAACGTTCTGTGAAGCTCTTTCCCATTCATTTTAGTTGTTCATGAGCCACACGTGATTTGAGAAATTCCACTTTACTCCTCACTTTGTGCGCGTTTATGTTGTATTTTCTTTTGTATGCTGCATAGACAATTGTGGAAGAACGTGATCAGGAAATGGAGAGACGTTGGAAGGCAGAACAAGCTTTGAGGAAGCTTACGGAGGAGATGAAGTGTCTTCAGACCAAAGTCAGCGAAGAAAAAGACCTTCAGAGCCTGGCTCTGCACACCACGGACAGGTAAGAAGGAAGCACAGGTATGGCCAGTGCACACAAGCCTCTAAATGAATCAAAAGATTTCTTGCTGATAAAAGAATATTTAGTCTCTGTGGATTTTAGCTGTCAGCTCCATGATGTATCCTTTTTGATTTCTACGTTTTTAATCTTTTGTACCGACTCTCTTGAGGGCGGAGCCCTGCTGCCTGTCTCATGCTTTAACAATGAATATCAATACTTATATCAGTGATTGGAATCCGTAAATTATCATAAAAATCATTAACCTGCACAGCCATCCAGATGATATAACCTATATTTAACTTCCAGAAGTGACAATTATCCATAATTTGATATGTTTCACGTTCCTGTTCTTACACAAGAGGCTGGTGTTGTGTTTGCAGATTGTACAGTACAGACAGACCACCAGGTGTAACGGTGTTGTGCTTGTGTTTGTTTGCACATTCCTGCTTATATAAATCAGCATAATGCTGTAATTAGAGGTCTGGTGATGTGCAGATTTCAGCAATATTACACACATCAATCTCAACTGTCACTATCTAATGATGGCAAACACGGCTGATACTGTCGATGTCTGCGCTCATCAGGAGACAGATTATAGAGAGGTGACTCATCAAGGCGCATTTGAAAAGGCGACCACTGTGAATGAAGTGCTGCTACAGCTTGGATGTTTCTTTTATTTGTAATAAACAGTTTTTTTTCGTTGCTTTTTAAAACTTTTTCTTTCAGCCAGAATGCCATCTACATTTCCATCTCTGTCATAGCATTTAAAAAACGCTGCATGTCAGAGCTTTTGAATTTTGCAGGCTATTGCATATTCACAAAAAGAAAGCAGTCAAGGGCATTGTGAGGCTGGGTTGAAAGTAATTTCTTGACACACTCAAAGGAAGAATTCAGACTCTGACTTCTGCTGGTTTTGCACACTCTAAATATGTCTTTTTCTTCCCATCCAGACTGAAAGAGATGTTGCTGAAAGAGCGATCAGGGCGCTCTGAGCTGCAGGCTCGTGTAGAGGAACTGGAGGGGCGGTGTCAGTCCCTAACCCAAAAGCTGGAGCAGGCCCGCAGCAGCGAGGAACAACACAAGACTGCACTGTGTAGACTGGAGGAAAGCATCTCCCATGGTGACGCACTCAGGGCTTGCCAGCAGGCTGAAGAGGTACTAATGCTTGTTTTCTTTCCTGAGGATGCATCAGTTGAACAAATAGTGTCCACTGTGCTCAGTCTGATGATGCCTTTTTAGTTGTTCACAGCTGTTCACATACATTTGGTGCAACCAAAACAAGTTTATTTAGAGTGATGTACAGGTGCTACTCAGAAAATTAGAATATGCTGAAAATGTTTTATTCAGGCAATTCAACATAAAAGGTGAAACCAACACATTTTATGTACTGAGTACAGATGTAAGAGTTTACTTTCAGAGGCCTGACATTTTTTTAATTTAAAATAAATTTTTTATTAATTTCAAGCAATTTTCAAATTTTCTGAGCTTTTTAATTTGAGGTTTTCTGAAGCTGCCAATCCTTATCAGCATACTCTAAACAAATAAAACCTGAAATATATTGAATTGCGTAATATATGTTTATATGTGTGCTTTTTATCTTTGAACTAAAGTTAAAGGTATTACTCGGAAAATTAGAATATCCTGAATAAGTGCTGCATTTCTTTAACTTCACTTCAAAGACAAATAGTGTGCAAATCAATATATTTCAGCTTTTATATTGCTTGAAATCAATACAAAAAGGATTTTAAATAAAAAAATGTCAGGCCTCTGAAAGTAAACTCTTGGATCTGTGCTATGTACATAAAATGTGTTGGTTTCACCTTTTATGTTGAATTGACTGAATAAAACAACTTTTCCTGCATATTGTAATTTTTCCATTAGTGCCTGTATGTCTTCACACATTTGTCTTAATACTTGTGTTACACAAAGTTCACTACCCCTGATGTCCACCCATTGTTTTAATGTTTAATCAAACTAGTGGCTTGGTTCTGCAGTCGTAGTGTTTAACAGACTGAAATAAAACATGTGTTGACCCTTCTTCAGATGAAGCGGCATCAGGAGTTAGAAAACAAGGCAGCAGCTCTGAAGAGAGAGCTGGACATCCAGAGAGCCTCAGTGCACCAGCACAAAGACAAACTGCAGCAGCTGCATGAACTGCTGGCATCCAGAGAACAAGAGCACAGGTACAGCTGCAGAAGTCTGTCTTCAGAACAAGCCCCCCCCCTTTTTTTTTAAGTCCCTTGAAACCGGTCCTATTGGTGAGCAGTGATATTCTAAACATATAAGAGTTTGATTATTTCTAATGATACTAATGATACTGAAGACACAGACACTCAGAAATGATCTCAATGTTTTATTCAAGGAAACCACATGCACCATGCCACCCCTATCTAGGTTCAGCGCTGACTATCAAGCTAACAGATGGCACATGCAAGATCCCTGTTCCATTTACCATCCTGATACATCTGCCAGATGCCATGTGCTGCACAAAAAAGTCTATTGTGGAATGATTCAAGATTTCTTTTCAAAGTGGAGTAGATGAACACGTCTTTTTCATACATTTTATGTAAGAAAACATTGATAAACTCAATATGTGAAACAGAAACATACTTTTAGATTTAAAAATCTTTTAACAGGGGAGCTCTAACATTTCTGCATTAATGGCTTTGAACCATAATTTCTACATGAAAAGCTTGTCTTCTGCTTTTAAGTAAAGTATTGGACACAAATTTAGTGATTTATCTGTTAAACTAGAGTTTGTAAATGTGTTCTCAAAATGAATTGGTAAACAAGCAGACTATTCTTTAATATTAAACACACAATAGTTATGTGAACAGGTTAACGTCAATCATCCTATGACTGCCTTCTTCCCTCAGAAAACAACTGGAGATGCGGTTACAACCTGGTGGGTCAGATTTCCGTGAGGCGGTGTCGAAGGAGGTTGCATCAGTGGAGCAGAGACATAGCCAGAGGGAAGCAGAGTTGCAGGAAAAACTGTCAGACGGCAGGAAGCAGTACGCCGCTCTAGAAGACGAATTCCGCATGGCATTAACCATCGAGGCCGCTCGTTTCTCTGAGGTCTGCGAAGATGAACACGCCATTCAAATTGGCTGTAATCGCTGTAAAGTTGCTCTGACTTTTAGACAATTTTCTCTATGTAGACCAGTTGGTCGGTGATTACTCCGCACAGTGCAAAGTGGAATGATTGAACTGGAATTTACATCAATTTTCAGCTTGTCGGTGAAAACTGAGACTGAATAAGGATTATTTGACCCGGCAGAATTTAAAGCAGTCCACACTTTCCTTCAGCTTCAGTACAAATTCTAATCTTATTCTTGATTGCCACCTCTTGCACACTTGATGGTACCTACATTTTCACCTTCAAGAAAAGTCTGAACAGGAAATAGACTGCCATCTCTAAAGGCGTGAGTGCTAAGACATAGGATAAAGCTGTATGAATTTGTCAGTCAGGTAAAGCTTTTAGCAAACTTCTGCTCTTAGCTTTCTCTGACCCTCCTAACCCTTCATTTTTCCCATGTAGGTGAAGGAAGTGTGTGATCACATGACTGCAGAGCTGATGGAGCTCAAGGCGACCCTCGCTCAGTCCCAGCAGAGGGAAAAGAAATCCGTCTCTCTGGTGCAGGAGCTCACGGCGATGGTCAAAGAACAGAAGAGCCGAATCTCTGAGCTCATCAAAGCCAAAAAAGAGGCTGTCACTGATCTCAAGGTGTGAAGCTTTACACTAACAATTCCTTATCAGGTTTAAAATATTATTTATGAGACAAGCAGGGTAGCATCAGCGGTTTACACCTCGAAGCTTGTTTTCCCCGAGCAAGTTGGAGAGTGTCTAATATCGGACTGCTGCTTTAAAATCTGCCAGCCCTGACAGGTGGCCGTTGATCATTAATACAGCTTCTGTGTGTGTCGCATGGCCAGAGCCGTCTGCATTCGCTGGAAGCAGAGGTGGAACGGGACCGCCGCGTCGTGCTTCAGCTAGAGATGCTCAAGAAAGACAAGGCCCGGCTGTTGTCTCAGCTAACAGCCCAGGAGTCGGTGATAGACGGTCTCAGGGCTGAGAGGAGAATCTGGGGCCAGGAGCTTGCTCAGCAAGGTGGGAGAAATTCAGGGGGATACTTTTAAAGTACTTTGAGTCAGCACTATGATGCAGGGAGGACTCTGAGAGGCAGTATTAGTTGTTTATTGGCAGTCTTGTGTATACTGCTTTGGCTTGTGAATTCCTTGTAGATTTGGGAAGATTTTATTGTAGAGTCAGTATGATGAAGGGGGGATTTAATTTTACTGTTTGTTTGGACTTTTTTTTATTTATTTTGCAGTAGCTCCTGCCATCTAGTGGTTAGTTGGGATAAACACTTTCTCACAAAGTCAGGAAAAGCTAAGCTCTTTTATTTTCAGATAATTGTTTCCTACCGTAACATGCCTTTTTTCACTGTTTTAAGACACTGAAAATAAAAATAAAGATTATAGAATATAATAATGCAAAAGAAGAAATAATGTCTGTTTCTGTTTTTATTCCTTCACCAGGTGCATCACTGGCTCAGGATCGTGGACGTCTGGAGGCCAGGATAGAGGTGCTGAGCTCTGAGCTGGACACGCAGAGGAGACAAAATGAGAGGGACCATGATGCCCTCAAAATCAAAGCCAAAATCATGGAGGACCAGACAGAGACCATTCGTAAACTCAAAGAGGTACCTTGAGACCCATTTCTGCTTATATTGATGATGCTTGAACCGTTCATCGAACTGGTCAGTTGCTTAACAGTCTTAATTCAACAATGATAAAATTAAAACAGCTTTTTTAAAATCCAGAGTGCCTCAACTCATCATCATTTGAAGAGCACCTGTTGGTTTGCTTAGCTACAGTGCTATCATATTTTTTTCATCCAGTCAGCACCACACCTTTTCCTTTTTAACTGTTTATCTCTTTAGAGGTTATCTGTCTGTATTTATGGGGAAGCAGCTCAACTTTTCAGAGTTGGACTAACATAATAGGTGGAAGGCAAATTACACCAGCATGTGTATATGCATAGAGGCTGATATCGGTTTAAACATTTAGTACATGCTCTATTGTTATAATCCTAGAATTTAACCAGGAAGTAAAAACAGAAGCTGGAACACAGAGGAAGAAGGAATCAGTGACAACAGGCAATAGGTTGCTGTCAAATGTTTTTAGATGCCTTAAAAAATGGAATCACACCGGAGTATGATGAAGGATGAAAGTAAATTTATGCTCTACTTGAGTTGAAAGACCATATTGCCACCTATTGAGCAGATCCAGACAGTTTAATTTGATGAATTTATTTCCATTATGCTGGCACAAGGGCAGTAGACAAATGAAATACCCTTGTCCTAGCAAAGCTACATTTTTTTGCTGTATGTAATGAAAGCATGAAAGCATAGTGACTGATGAGTTCTATAAATATCCTCTAACTTCCTGCTGTTCAGACCTTGCAGGAGCGTGACGATCAGATCCGTAGGCTGAAGGAGGAGGCTGTCCAAGCCCAGAAGAAGTTCCAGCAGCAGCTGGAGGAGGAAACAGTCCAACAAGCTGAGCTGAAGGAGCAGCTGGAGCATCTTACTCTTCGTAAGGAGGAGCTCAAACAGCAGCTAAAAGATAAGGAGGCTGAGCTGGAGGAGGTCCGAGGAGTTTATAGGTAAGCGGATAAATACATAAAGACCATGTACACAGAAGCATGATATGCTCTAAGGCTGTGTGTGCGTGTGTGTCTGATAATGTGTTAAAGACAAAGTAAAACAAGGACAAAAAGCTACTGCTGCTGTGTAAAATGTTATGTGTAAACAAGATCCACTTATTCTCAAATATTTTGAGCCTTTTGTTCATTTGAAAATGGTACACAGACACTGTCGGTGGAGCTTTTTATGATTTCCTGTCTTCTCTGCTAGTGATTCAAGTAAGAAGTGGCAGGAGAAGGCCGAGCTGCTCACTCGACTGGAGAGCCAAGTGAAGCGTATGAAGGAGAATTTTGATGCTAAGGAGCGCCTGCTGCTGGAAGACAGAGATAAAGCAACAGAAGCACAGAAGTAAAAATCAGCTAAGCCAGATCCTCTCATCAGGGTTTAAACTTATTAAGCAATTTTTTAAATTACATTTCATGTTTTTATTTCTCTGCATATCTCCTGCAGAGCTGCAGTGGATAAGTTGCACTGTGTGGATGACGCTTTTCGACGACAGCTGGAGTCTATGCAGGCTGCACACCAAGTTGAGTTGCTACAGCTGGCAAATGAAACACAAAAAAAGATAGAACAGGCCAATCAGAAGGTAAATCGCCAACAGTTCTCTTGTAAAATGCAATTGTCCCCTTTTTGGAGAGAAGAAAAGCAATAGCTGTGTGTTTCTGTATTCAAGATCAATTAGAAATGTACACAAAAACAATGTTTCATCTCAGGTATGATGGCCCATGAAAGGGGACTGAAGAGATGCAGCTACACAAACATTTCATGCACAGCTTTTCTGGCTTTTTTTCCTTGTGGGATTTATCTGTCATTATGGATCACGGGAAAGAGAGGCAAACACTGTCTTGGCATTCCACTTCCACCAGATCTTAAATATTAAAAAGATTTAATAAAAACATGAATGGAAGAAGTATAAAATATTCAGGGAAATTATAATCTAAATCTTTGTTTTTAGTCAGACTGTTTTTTATTTGTTTAAAACCTCAGTCAATAAAAAGTTCAGTGACTTTCTGATTGTAAAGTTTCTGCTTGGTTCCCTTTAGTGAAGATGGCTTACGTGCTGAACTTGTCTCTTTGTACTTCTTCAGGTATTTGAAGTTGAGGATGAGATGCGTCAGCTCCTGGAAGAGACAGAAGCTAACAAAAGAATCATGGAGGAGAAAATGAAACGTCTCACCAGTGTACTAAACGACTTTAATACATGAAGTCTGGATTCCTATTAATGTGACAGGCCTGAATTGTTTTTGAAATATAAACGTATTTTTGTATATTTTTGTTTCATTCTTTATTACAGTTTGCCCAATAAAAATATCCTGAAGAGGTTTTATTCACAAATTAAAATATGTTTGATGGTTAAATTACAAATATGTAATACCCATGTGCAGATAATGAAATTAAGTTAAATGAAAATACTTTTCATTTAAGAAAATCTCAATGTCAACAAAGCTGTACAGTCCTATAAAGACAGAATAATATATTTATTCATGAATGGATCAGGGATAATCTTGTGAACATAATAATCTTGTGAGCACCTTATTTAGGCAAGCATTTTGCGAGTTTCACAGTTTAATGTAGCACTCTCATGTCATGTCTCAATAGCTAAAGAGCAAAATCTTGATCATTAAAATTTTTTGAGGTTTATTTGACACTTCAACTTTGTTTGCTGCAAATATTAAATAGATATGCTAGAGCAAAAATTCTATAGTAATAATTTAAAATGGTGAGTTTACAATCTATGTAAATTTCTGAGGAAAAATGTTTAGGGCAAGACAGGAATTATAATTCTGTCACTGCTAATATCAAAATAGTTTCATGGCTTCACTGTTTTCACGACAGAAAGTATTTCTAATCCCGCATCCATTTATTGCTAAATTTTGTCTATGACTGATTGGTCAGTCAAAATGGGTGGGGGCGTGGTTTAGTCATAATGGGGCGTTGTGATTAGTTAGATCCTTGGCACGGGCAGGCAGGACAAGGGTTGCCATGGCAACACTAACCTAACGTAACGTCCGTTCATTTAAAAAGACCACAGGTACTACTGTGGTCTCATAAAGACATGAGACATTATCTATCACATTTAAGCCTTTTAATTTAGCTAACACCAAACAGCTGAATTAAAATAAGTGAACGGAGATGGAGTTTGAGACGACGGAAACCGTACGCTCGACACCGAGTCGCCACGAAAAAAGTTTGGGACTTCTCACGATGAAGTTTGTCAGTCTGCTACAAAAAGCAGAGGATGGCGTCCTTGATTTGAAAATGGTCAGTGATATAAAGGATAGCTTCAATCCTGTTTTCTTAAAAAAGTGCCATTATCATTGTCTGTATGAGGGGTTGGTTTTCGGCGTATATTGTTCCACCGTCTTCACAGCAGATGTTAACAAAGGGCTGTCAGTCGCAAGCGTCGCCGGACAGGTGCATAGAGATGTATTCAACAGGTGGACTAGCCAGCCGCCATTAGCCGTACTCCTGGTTAGTTTGTTGTTTAACCAAATGAATTGAGATGATAAAAGAATATTGTGAAGCACCTTTTTAATCACGACACCATTATTTTTCTCTAAATGCCACCAGTTGTATGTCCAGTGGCTTTTACCAAGACAACCTGTAGTTATACGATAGTTTCATTTATGTATTTTAAAATACTGTATAAGATTTTCCTTATAACTTATCAACCTCTTTGACCCTTTTTTGTTTCCTTTCACATTCTGAGAGGTTAGGTTTGATAACCCGGCATAAACCTAGCAGCAGTTACATATGTATGTTTCTTTTCCATGAATAAAGGTTTTCCCTCTCTTCTTGTGCGCCAAAGCTGGTAATGTTTAAACTGCAGATTCCCCAGACTTTCCCTCCTCCTTTTTTTTTGTATAACTTCTTGCAAGACCTTCTTATTAGCAGTTTAATTGCTAAAATCCTTATTTTTTTTGGCATTGCTTGAGTCTTTATCTTCTTTTCACATGATGCAGTTTGACACGTCCCTTGAAGCATCTGTATATTGTTAGCATGGTGTCATCGTAAAATGTTCTTGAGTTTGATCTTTTCACAGAAATGTCCCCCTCAATTAACAGGCCGCTGACAGCTTGGCAGTGAAGCAGAAGAGGAGGATTTACGACATCACTAATGTGCTGGAAGGCGTGGGGTTGATTGAGAAGAAAAACAAGAATATAATCCAATGGAGGTTTGACAACATCAACAATAGATAGCTGAATGACACATTTCTGATTAGTGTAATGGGCTGTTGAAACTGTAAGCCTGCATCTTAGCAGAATTTATGATGTTTTGATATTTAGAACAGTAATTCATTAGCAATTAGATAGCATTTTCTGATCTATTGCCTTATTCTTGTTCAGGGGGCATAATACAGGCGGCCAAACTCAGGAAATGCTGGAGCAGATTGGATTATTAAAGGCCCAAATCTCTGAGCTAGATGCCCAAGAGAAAGCGCTCGATGACCAGAAGGCCTGGCTGGAGGAAAACCTCAAACGTATCAACCATGATCCTGTTTTCAGCGCATATCCTTTCAATGTCATGTCATGTTTTGTTTTGTCAAGTAGAAGTAATTGTCTTTGTTTACCTTCTGTTATTTTCAACAATAGTTGAATACTTTAAAATATCATGAGGGTATATTTTAACTTTTCACAAAACTTTTTAGGAAAAGTTGATCTGCTTCACATTGATTTTCACTTTGTAAGATCACCTAAATCAGTCATAACAGTAAAAAAAATCGTCACCTTGAAATTTGATTTTAAACTTTTTTCATAAAATGTGACCTTTTTTTATCCTCTTTCTGGTATGTTATTCTAATTCTCCTGAAGTCTCCCTTTACCCATCAGTGGAAGGAAATCCCTGCTTGATCATTTCAAGATTTTTTGCTTTTTGAACAGAGAAAAGCTATAATTGCTATTGTCAGTCAGTGAAATGGCAGCCGGGCTAATCCTTACTTGCACAATGCTCAAAGTCTTGTTTTTCCAGTTTATTGTCCCAATCTTGGTCCTTAGGCTAATCCTGTTTCCTTAATACCTCTCTACATATAAATTTGTGACACTTGAAGACATCTGCACTGCTTTCAGTGGAGACACGCTCTTAGCTGTTGTGGCTCCTGCTGGGACCCAGCTGGAGGTGCCGCTTCCTGAAATGGTAATGTATTTTAATAATTGGAGCATGCATGATTTTATTTTGTCTTGCACAAATCAAAATATTCAACAGGAAGCCAAACATTTACTATATTTATGCTATGCCAGAGTAGAAGCAGACAGTGTTTTGTAAAATGTTAGTAGGAAATGAATAGCAGGCCTCGCAGCGTATTAATGCATCCATCAGAGCCCTGGCTCTGCAGAGTGCTGTCTGAGTTTGTGTTTTCAGATAGCATGACAACCTTCTGGAATACTTACCGTACGATTATTGTGTAATGCCGGCCCTGTCGGACATGCAAACGTTAATACAGATTAATGACTACTGTTTTGTCAAGATTTAAAGCACAGCAATCCCAATCCCAAGTCACAGCTCCCAATTTTCTGTTTCACTGTTTGCTGCAATCAATGTTCCCTTTTTTGTCTTGATATTCAGTAACTTCTGAAAGATATCTTTTTAATTTAAGTCATTTTTTGTTTTAAAAGTTACTTGGGACATCTACAAATGTTAGTGGGAAGACATTTTTGACTGCAAAACAACAATTTTGACTTTTAACAGAAACTGCACATCAGTGATCATGTGCTAATCCCATGTCTTTATCCATCCTGTAACATGCTTGTTAGGGCAAGGGTGGCCAAAAGTATCAGGTGAACCTGCGGAGCCACTCAGCTCCCATCCAGGTCATGCTCATCAACAGGGACTCAGGCTCCAGAGTACCTGTGGTCTTTCCTGTACCACCCACGGATGACATCTGTCCAACCTTAACTCCACCCAGCACCCCTGCCAGTTTTCAGAGGTTTCCTGTCTCGATGTCTTCGACTACCACCTCCACTTGTTGCAGCCAGGATTCTGTCGGCTCGGACCACAAGATGGTGCTGACAGACCACGGTGAATTGCTGACACCATCATCCACCCCTGGTGATGTGGGTAAGGACCGAGGCAGAGGGTTCTGGGGACTGTGGTGATTCTGACGTTTGTCAAGAAACCTGTTATGCTAATTTGTTTATTGATTTAAAAAGACAAATAGTTTGTGCAAAATGGTATTTAATAAATCCAGTAAAAGCTTAAATGGAAAATCTAT
>JAVQJG010128657.1:0-10038 GCA_036024015.1 Craterocephalus amniculus | reverse complement strand
TCCCCCCGGATGAGTTGGCGGATGTGGCCGTGGAGAGGGAAGTCTGGGCTTCCCTGCTTAGGCTGCTGCCCCCGCGACCCGACCCCGGATAAGCGGAAGAGGACGGTACGGTACGGTATAACGTAAGTATTTTTAGTGTGTGGGTCCTTTATGTCAGTTCAAATCTGCCAAGCTGTCAAAATGGTAACAGTATTGTGTAAGAGTATTGAGCTGCCACTCATTTCTTTATATTTTGCATGAAGTAGCCTAACAATTTTATGAAGATGAAGAGAAGAGGAAAGAAAAGCTGAAATAGTAGGTATGAAATAAGAAGACAGATCCCTGCTTTGGGTCAAGAGTGTGTTAGATATGACACATCAGCATATCAATTCATTTTTTTGTCTCAGGCAACCCCTTTACTTGATTACGTCTGTCAGAAGAGCATTAATAATGTTGAAGGCAACTTATATATTTAAGTTTTAGTTCTACACTTGAGAATAATATATCATACTTCACTCCTTTGTATATGAAAGAGTTTTGAATGATGTACATAATTACTAAGGAATCAGGAGTTACTTGAGCTGACTTTATTGTTTGAGCCAAGTCCAGTATAAAGACGGCATATTTTTGCTTTTCAGGAGATGAATGCATTAGCTAATAACATTTCCTTTCAGACTGAAATACTGGACATTTTTCTTACATAAAGTCTTATATACAGTTAGCCAGACTTCCAACATGAGGCCAACAATAAAAAAGGACAGTGGATTATATACTTGCCATTTAAGATAAATATATTTCTTTTTAATCTAATTCATCCTGATTATGGCCATGAAATTGTTGTATCCTAGAAGTTGAACAGCAGCAACAAAATTGCAAACTGTTAGCTGAAAGTAGCCCTCTGTGGTATTTTAAGTTAAGTTGAATATTATCTATTCAGGACAAAAGGAAACCAAAAACATGGAGACAAAGTCAGAACCAGTGGAGAAGTGACACTTAATAACTTGTACACACACACACACACACACACACACGCGCACACACACCCACACACACACACACACCTCTATAATAAACCACACTGTTAAGCTCTGTAACAATAATCATTTATTAAATGCATATTATGACCAGCATAAGCTTTTAATAAGTACTGCAGTCTTTTACTGCGACTAATATAGAATAGCTGCTTTAAGCAATTTAGCCCAGACTTAGCTCTTTGTGACTGTACTAATCTAACTCATTAAGTACCTGCAGACCTGAGTTCAGCCCATCTTTATAGAAAGGAACAGACCCAGCAAAGAGATTTAGATGGATTTCAAACACTATTTGACCTGAAGTGTGATTGTTGTACTTGCTAATAAATGTGAATTAAAAAGATTAGAATATAGTAAAAAAAAAAAGCTTTGTGTAATAAGGCAGCAGTTTTCTTCATGTCTCCAGAAGCAGTCATACTTTGGTTGTGGAAATGTAAACTTCAGCTCACACGATCTTCAAGTCCTTCATAGCAGACTCCAGAGACTGAAAACATGGCAATAAACATGTCAAATCACACAGCTGAGACCAAATTATAATAATGTAAGATTTTGTGTGTGTTTGTGTGTGAGTGTCTGTGTGTTGTTACCTTGACATCCCAGATGCCCATCCCTCCATCCATGCCTGTGGTGCAGAATTTGCTACACGTGTTTCTTCCTCCTTCCAGCACAGAGATTTGGCTGAAATGTATTTTTAGAGAAGTCAAACTCTGGGCATTGTTAAGATGTGAGACATTTCCAGGTTTGCTACGCTAAAAGGAAAGGAATTTTCTGTAGTCTTTGTCTACTGTATTCAGATTAGTCCATTTTTGTTTCATTGTTTAAATCCTGTATTATCCAGTCAGTCTGTTCTACCCCTTGTGCATGAAGTACCCTCAGTATTTTTATCAGGTCATACTGCAGTAAATCGTCCCTCCTGACCTGATGCTGTTCTTGTGGAGTGTGTTCAGGTCCTTGTCCGTGCTTTGGCTCTCTGAGGCCCGGCGGTCCAGATTCTGGAAACGTTCCCTGGCGCTGATGCCCTTCTGAGCTGCCTGCTTGGGAACATCCAGCTTGCCCCCAAATGTCAAAGTAACTTTGGCGCCGTCATACACAAACAGCACTGGGTAACAGTCATGGCCCTGAAGAAACACAAATATACAAATTAGTGGAGCTGAAACATACTGTTTTTTGTTGGTCTTGGATGACCAGAGAGTCATAATCACATGTCAGGAGTTATTAGTTATAAATGGGCTCAGATCAAGAGTGTTAACTACTCACAGCAGCGACGAGGCTGTTCTCGGTAATGAAGGTAACACACAGTAGAGGAAGCATCTCTGAGCTCAGACTGTTCACCCTGTGGAAAACATGACAAAAGGTCACAAACTGACACTATAACACAAAGTAACGCAGCCAGAGGTGCCGCCCTGCCCGCTCTTACGTGCCCGTCTTGCCTCCCTCTGCAACAGACACTGTGGAGTCGTGGGAAGTCCAGGCCAGGCGGTTGCCAGAGTGTGAAAAACACACGCTGTGCACCCAACCACCACCTCCACCTCCTGCAGTTTGAGCTGCAGACCCTCCAGACTCAAACAGTACCTCGCCAAACGGCATCTTGCTGCCCCAAGGGGTGGGGCCAGGCTTCTCTTCCACCTCCTTTATGTAGGCTGAGAAGACCCTGTGCAGAAAAGAGTCACATTTCTGTTAAAAATGCGACTTTGGCTTCTAGAAGTATCACATTAAAAGCGACATACCTGCATTTAAAGTCACAGGATCCAGCAGCCAGCAAGACATTATTAGGATGCCAGTCCAAACTCAAGATGGTGGAGCGGATCGGCTTCTTGATGTGCTTACACACCCACCTGCATGTAAAAACATTTTACACTATAATCTCCTGAACAGTTGATGGCAATTAAATGCTTCCTCTCATGCAAAGCAGGGACAGGAATTCCCACCAGTCGTTTTCTTGTTCAAAGTAGCAGATGGAGATGAGCCTCGAGCCGCTGCCTACAGCAAACTTGTTCTCTTTCGGTGACCACTTCACGCAGCGAGCAGCGCGGTTAATCCTAAGGATGACCAGGGTGGGCTTCCATGATCCCTCTTTCAGGGTCCACACGTAGGCGTTACGGTCAGCTCCACAGGTCACTATACGGTTGCTGTCCGGGGCCCAGTCAATACCTGAAAAGAAATGAAACTCTTTAACATTCATTCATTCATTAGCACTGATTTAGCAGAGAGGTGTAAGGTTTGGGTCAGTAAGATTTCAGCAATATATTTCCACTCTCTATTTTTGATCTGTGCTCTCTATATATATATAGATATATAGATGTATAACCATTTAGCAGAAACCTTAAGTTCAGTTGTTTGTTTGATTAGAGTTCAAAACCTCTTCAGTGTCTCTGAATGGAAACATAAAAATCCGTTTCCAAACTGGTGATTTGTTTATTCTGCTGGCCAGAAACCATTTCCATGTCCATTGTTCACAACATCCAGTCGTGACACAGTTCCACGGTAAAGAGCAGATTCCTGCTCATTTCCTTTCTTATTTGTTTCTAAGTCTTTTAGTTCTGTAATCATTACAACTTCCCCTTCTTTAGGAGTGCCATTCAGTCTTAGCATTACTTTGAAGTTCCTCATCCACGTTGCTTGGATCATGTTTTGTTCTCTCTGGCTGAACGCCTGTCTTGCAATTTCAGCTTTTTTTTCTTTGGTTAATTCTTAGTTTAAAAACACACCTGTCCAATTTAGCTTCTTTATGTGTTTCAGTAACTTGATCTTTATTTTGCGACTCATAAACCGTACCACTTACTATTCAATTCGATTCCGGTTCTTGGGGTAACGATTCGATTCTGTATCGATTCTCGATTCAAACCTATCTTAGTTCACATTCAACCCTGTTTTAATAATAAAATTCAGATTCAGGCCTGCAGCTCTGCATCATTCATATTAATCCAAAAGTGTTTGCTGTGTTTTAGGGGAGTTTGAATCTTTTTCGCCATTTGTTCTATGTGCCATCTTTTATCTATTTACATTTATTCTTCACCAGTAACACATAAACTGATATTTACACATCCTAACAAATCTGAGAAGTGTCTTTACTGTGACTCCGTAAGTATTCAAATAGACCTGGTGGTAGCTGAGCTATTAGTTTTATTATGGGCATGACATTTTCAAGCAGAGACCTAGAAAAATGGGCACAGAACACCAAGGTTTAATCGCAAAATCCGAGGAATGTTTGTATTTGTGGATTCAGAAGGATTTCATGATGTCTTATTTGGCACAGAGAACCTGAAGACTTTGACATAATCTTGAAATTCCATTTTAACTTTGCTTTCTCAAACTCACTAAGAAGAATTTGTGACAACTGGAGTGTGTCTCACCTGTCACCTGTCCATTGTGCTCCTTCAGCTCATGGATTTTGCTCCACTTGCTCCCATCTTTCTTGTAGATGTGGACTTCATGATTGTTGGGGCACAAGGCAATCTCTGGAGCACAAACACAAGGTCAGAAACTCAGCTACACCAACAAGGAAACCGCTTTGGACAGCGAAACATTCTATAAATGTGAAATTCATCAGTGAGAGGAAAAAGTACAAAGTGAGTGACTGAAGTTTCTGATCGGTGGACTGGAACACACAACAGCTGCGTGTTAATGCTAGAAACACAGTATGTATCTGCCTGTGGACAGCACACACACACAGGGTCTTTAAATAGACAGTTAGCAAATAGAGGAACCTTTCTTTCCACAATTTTCCGCAAACCCTGTAAGTTTTAGTCTGCAGCCTAGTTAGAAGTGTTTGTTTATGAACAGCAAGCCATGTGTGTGCTGTAGTTTTCATTTTAAGATGAATCAACACAAACTTTCAGGCCTTGCAAAGTGAGTAAAACTAAAACAGCAATGAGTCAACCACAGATGTTGGTTACATCCGCTTTACCCAGAAACCAAAGCGCTGATCAAAAAACAGCCAAATAAGGCATTGGTTTCCTTTAGCTACTGAAGCACTTCAGACGCCCAGAAGGCCCAGAGACTCCGTCCTCCCTGTTACAGGAAACAGGAAATACCTTCTCCCACCTGGGAACAAACCTCTGCCTGGAACACAGTTTGTTCTTACGGCGCTGACCTCGGTTCAAGCATCTATAGCTAGGAGATGGGACACTTTGTCTGTGGTAACCAATCAGAGTGGGAGGAAAGACTTACGGGACCGATCTTTGTTCCAGGCATGGCAGCTAATTGGTTCCAGCAGGAAGCTGTGGTACGCCATGGCCAATCAGATGTCCGAATCTGATCAGGAAGTGGAGAAGAAACCAGGGACTGATGGCCTGGGGGATTAACAGTCAAGTCTAGAAAAACAGAAGTTAAAACATGCTGGTTTGAATGAGGAAGTAAGAGGAAAATGATGAAGAAGTTAATCATTAACAGACATTTTAACAAGTTTGCAGTGTTAGAGCTGAGCTGTGTGACACGTAAAACCCACCATCCTCTGATCTAAGCTCTGAGGTGGCAGACACACTGAACTTATCTCACTCAGTTTGTGTTAATGAAATCCAGACTTTCACTGGCATGTCAAGAACTATGCAGGTCAAGGGTAAGTCAACCCAAAAAACAAACTACACTCAAGAGTTGGAGAACACAAGCAGGAAAAACTCAAACATCTTCAACACAATCCAGCAAGAATGAGGGCAGAAACCTTTGTGTTGTTTCTTTTCCTGCACTATATCCTTGCAAAGTGTGCATGTGGGTGTGTGGGTGTGATGTGTCTAAACATACTCAGTCAACTGAGAGACATTTTCTCGACTACTTACCCAGAGGGCAGGACAGAGATGAATGGGTGAATAGCTGTAGAGATGAGAGAGGGGAAAAAGGAAAAACAAAAAAATAAAAAAAGGCAGAGGAAGGCGGTGGATCAAAGCTCGCGGACTCTGGCCAGTCAACGCGAACGCCAACGACACAGTGAGCTCAGACAGAGAGGAGCAGAGCTGAAGAGAGGGAGGAGAAGTTTGAGGGGAAGTGGAGGAGGGCACAGTTAGGCTCAGTCTGACATACAGGAAGTTTGCACAACTTTGGGCTTCGACTGGAGCGGGAAAAAAAGCATATGATTAAGTCAAATATGACAAAACGGAATCAAAATTATTCTTGTTTTTTTAATGGGAATGGAGGGGAAAGGGAATGTGAGCTGGCAAAAGAAGGAAAAATGGGAGGAGCATAAACACAATACAATGTTATGCTGAAAGGAGGAAGTGGAGACTATGAGGGGAAGCAGAAAAAAAGCATGAAAAAGACTAAAAGGGGAGGGACATATAGCTACTCTAAGGAACAAGTTAGAGGGACGAAACTAAAATACAGTGGGGGGGGGGCGCAAATGGGTGTGGACATGAGAACAAAAAAAAGACGGATTATTCTCAGCATTTGTTCTTGCTTTTATTGTATTTCGAGGTGGATAGATATTATTTTTATCCAACCAAATTTTCATTTGAATCAATAAATAAAACTCGTGCTGTTTCAGAGCTTTCAGTGGAAGTGGAAGGGTTTTATGAACTCTCCTTTTTTCCATTTGGGGCTAAGAGGGCTGTAAAACTCTTGATTGATTTTAGCAGAACATCTTGAGTTTGAGGCTATATCTAGCCTAAAAACCTAAATCAGTAGTAGGATTTACCATTTACACATATATTCAACCAAGGAGTGACCAGGAGTGACGAGGCCCCCCACTGACTTAAGTCTGGTCAACTGACTCACTCAAAAAGTCTCAAGGACTGCTGCACGAAACTCCACAGGAGGCAGGAGCCCCTTCCCCAGCACCTGCTATGTTGGGAAAAAAGGAAAGATTAATAACAAAAGAAACTCTGCCATTTTACTTCTTTTACGTGCAAAACCCCCAGTTTTTCCCTTTGGGTATTTGAAAAACGCTAAAAGGACTAGTGTGCATGCCTGTTGTGGGAGGTAAAAATTTACATCAACCCACCCAACTTGTGCACTACATTCTCATCAGACCTGAAGCCAAAACTCCTTGTATACAGGTGTATTGGTTATCTAGTACAACGTTTCCCTAGCTGGGTGTCGCAAGATAATTTCAGGGGGTCACCAGTTCATTGTAAAAAATGATCTGCATTCATCAAATAAATTTGGGATTTTTATGAATAAATCTGCCACTCCACCAGGGCGTACCAGCAGGGTGTGCCACTGAAGGACATACCGTGTGTGCTGTGGCATCCTGGGGAGTACCTTGTACCTTTTTCCAGGTTTTACTGCCTGGATGCGACATCATCATCATCCTGCCTCTGGGCTTCTCCCGCTGATGCCTAGGTGGGTGCCCTTTTCCTTCAGACAATGCTGATAGGAGCCATCCACTTTTACTGCCACCAGCAGTCAGGAGGGATGAAACCGCTTTAGGTTTGGGCATAAACACATCAACAAAGCCTTCAATTTCTCTTCAACAAGTGGAAGGAAAAGGGTGGGTGAGATTTTAAAATGAAAAAAGTATTTAGTTTGTTTGCGACAAGATGCCACTTCAGCCTGCACAAGGCTCTTTTATGCGTTTCTGTATTTTAGAGTATCAGAGAAGAGTGTGCTTATCCATGAAGAGCATGTCATATCAGCATGTACAGTAGCCATAAATTCATTTATGTCTCACACATTTACAAACCAAGACACCAGTTTCTGTGCCTCCGTTCTACCTTGGTTCAATCTGTTCATTGCTATGAAAATATGCTTCATTGAGACATCAGAACAGTTCTCTATGATAAAAATCCCAGTTGTCGCTAAATATAATCTGCCTTCTATTACTATTTGGGATTATTGTTACATTTTTTATGTTTTTTTGGGGAGGGGTCAATCTACAATCATAAGGAAACAAAAAAGGGCAAAAAAAACATATCAGAAAACAAAATTGATTTTGTTGATAGAATGTCATACATTACTTTCTATTGATATCCCATCACAACTGTGAATGCTTTTGGTTACGATAAAGTTTTAATCTGTACTGCACATTAGATTGGAGACATTTTGAGAAAATCTTAAAACCTGAGAGACTGGTGGGTTTCCACAGATTAACCACAAAATCAACTTATTTCTTAGAAGAACCAGTTATGTTCCATATTGCTGTAATGCTACATTAGCAAAGCACAGATGGGGAGTAATGTTTTTGAAGAGCAATGGCTCTAAGTGTTCGGATAATAAAGAACTCTCCGCTCTCTAAATAGTACACTTATATCTTTAATTATTAAGTTAGGACTCAAGAACACACATTTAACTCTAGGCCTAACCTGGCAGAAATAACAGTCTTCCATTTAAATCCACATGGGACCCATATTCATCTCATCTCAGGAATAAAACCCTTACAGTCCGAAAACACTGGCAGAGAACACAAAAAAGAGGGCAGTCAAGTAAGATGTGTAGTGTAAATGTATTTTATCTTTATTTCATGTCTACCTCATGATCAGTTACATAGAAATCCTCCATCTTGCGTGGTTTTAGTATAGTAGCTACAGAGCCCAGTGCTGGCCAGCCAAGACTCTGCGCAGACTTTAAACAGCTGCGTCCTCTCTCCACCATCAGATCCTGTACAGGTTTCAACAGACAACCAGCAACATGCACTCAGAATATCAACGACACCTGGTCTTTAACTAAACATCGACTTCACCTGCTGAAGAACATTTACCATCTTCCATTGAGGACAAATATCATATCCTTTGACCTACTTAACAGCGATATTCAGAGATCATGTTAAGGTCGATCTGAGGTGAAACACAGTCTGATATTTTTGGATAAAACACACCTTTTAGTGTTCAACTTTTGGTACAGGAGGTTAGAGAACATAAAAACACACAGTTCACATCAAGTTTAATACGTGTCAGATGACCTTCCCACTTTGACACCTGGTTAACCTTAATTTAAAAAAAAAAACAAAAAAAGAAAAAAGAAAAAAAAAACAAGAAAAAAAATCAACAGTGGTGTCACACGTCAGCTCAGTGTGTATAGTGTGTGCATGTGTTTTAGTGTGAGCATGTAAGTACACATCCACAAGAGTGTGTAATGGTCTGATCAGTGCTTCAGCAAACACTCGGTAAGGTGGTCAGTCATGTATGTTACTGGCTGCGTCACAGGAGTGGAGGGAGCAGGGCAGATGGAAATCTGGAGGAAGGGGGAGGCAAGAGGGAGAAGTGAGGCTGCAGCGTTTCTTCATTCATTCATAAGATTTCTTCACATGATGCGGAGGCCCTGGATAGAAGCTTCTAGACTCTGCAGAGGAAAAAATAGTAAGGAGTTGGTGCCAATTTGAGACAAAAAAAAGAAAAATCAAGCCTTTAAAAAAAAAAAAAAAAAAAAAAAAGATGTTCATGTGAGAATTTTTACCTTGAAATCCCAAATGGTCATTGCTCCATCGATACCTGTGGTGCAGAACTTGCGACAATCCCTTTTGTCCCCCTCATAGATAGACACTTGGCTGATGAACAGACAAAGAGTAAGAGGCAGGTTTAAAGGGGTGTACGAAGATCAGACATTACAGATGAAATGGAAACAGTGACACAAGTTCTGCTTTATAAGTCTTTACAACTATGAAACGTTTTTCTAAGTGATGGTGGTGTTTACAGTACCCAGCAGACAACATGAGAACACACCACCATGTCTTTATGTACAGGTAAGAAAATAAAGACTTATTGTTTAGGTTGGTAGCATAGTCACTACTGGACAAGCTATCTGTAAAAGGACTAATTATTTTACTACTGCTAGCTGTTTCACATTAACAGTGCAAAGACTAAACTTTGCACACGAGTGGCCGTTCTCGCCTAAAAATGATATCACAATATTTTTCTAAAATACCCAACAATATCACAGGCGGCAGGGCTGTCACAAATATTACAATATTCGTTAATCGTGAATATGTTTCTTAATCGCGAATATTTTTCTTAGTCGCGAATATTTTTCTTATTGGCGATTACCGCTTATCCAGCATTAAAACGTCAGATATGATGCAGCCGTCCTGCGCGAGGCGTCAGTGGCAACGTGTGAGCACACAGCTGTGGTGTGATGCTAGCGAGGCTAACAGAGGAGCGTGAAG
>JAVQJG010128640.1:0-10610 GCA_036024015.1 Craterocephalus amniculus | reverse complement strand
TAGGGGGAACTCAAGTCCGGTCCATCAGAACTTCTATCCTGCAGCTTCTAGATGCACCCCTTCCCCATCACACCTGCATATAATGGCTAAATGGGCTCATGCACGTGTCATTCAGCTCTGTAGAGGCCTGCTAATCAGCTATGCATCTGATTCACTTCTTGATGTAAATCATTAAGATTTGATGGGTTAGTCACAGATTTTCCCAAAAAGTTTGATCTTTTCCCCCGACAAATATTTGAATCAAACTTAAATGTACAAAACAGTCAGATTTTTCTAACCTATCCAGCCAGTTGTCTTGGTGCCTAACATGCAAATATAACTGACAGTATGTCTATATTAACAGAAACAATATGTTTAACAAATTCATTCTTTATCAGATTAATTTTAGTGCACAATATTATTTTCCATGTCCATGTTAACGCCATGAAGCTTAGATTTAATAAAAGTGGCTCCTTGACACTTTGTATTTGGCTCATGTAGATTTGACTTTACTCTTTTCCAATTTCTTTCCAATCAAACCATTGATACGTAGATGGATAGAGAGATCTATGTATACATCTCACCCATAAGTGATATATATATAAAACATGCATGTTTAGTTCCAGATTTGACTGACCAAAGGTCATTAAGGGGAGTACCGGCACTTATTTTTTTCCACTTAAAGCACTGAATGTTTCCTTAGGACAATAACAATAGCATTCATTATTTTTAACAACTTTTTGAGATGTCTGTTGATAATATTGAATTAATTTGTAAAAATGTATAATTTAGTGACAACAGTGAAATGATCAAAGTTGGAAGCAAATGAGCAAGACGGTAAAATAAGTTGTTAAAGGGTTTTATTTTTGCCATATTATATTCATTTAGCAGATGCTTTCACAACCAGAACCTTTACTTGTGATCAGAGGAGTGAGTTGTTAAATTGGTGTACATGAAGGAGATGCCTGCCTTGTATAAAGAATGTTTTTAAGTCAGAATCATGGTAGTTTAACAACCTGATCCAAGTAATGTTCTAACCAACCAAGTGCTGCTTTATTGTGCATATTATAGGTTATATATATTAAATTCTTCCTCACCCTGACAGACGTATCCAGCCTGTGAGTAATCACAATGCTCAGGCATAAACTGTAGGAGTTTACATGTTAAAGTCATTCCCTGCTAACAGACGGTTAACTCCATTAGCTTTAATAAGCAGTAACATTAAAGAGACAGTTTAATATTCTTATTTTGGACATTTTTATTGTAGGATTATATTTCAGACACGGTTTTTTCTTTTTAAATATAGTTTTTTTTTTATTTTACTGAAAAGTTTTTATTACCATCTGCCAGTGCACGTTCAAAATGGCCAGTTTGTTTATGTTCGCCTGCTACAGTAGTGTGCAACGCATGTGCAAAGCAAACCTCAGCAGGCGTTGTCTCTACCATGGGGTGCTGCTTGGCCACACAACTCTAGAAATGCAGATAACAGATGTCACTGTAACATCAGACAAGTCTAGAAAGTGAAGTTTTAAGGTTGAAAAGTTATATCCTTAAATTAATTCTTTAATATTGCAGATAAGCACAAAAATCATATTTTAAAAAAAGTTTTTCAGAAGATATTCTGCTGTCACATGATATTTTAATGTATCCAATCTGCATTTTTCTAATACTCCTAATTCCTTAACACAGTTACATAAAGAGCCACAGTAAGAGAAAAAGAAATAGGAGTGCAGTGAAAAGTAAATACAAGAACAAAAATATTTACTGTGCAGTTAAATAGGTTGATGTCCACTGGAAGGACTGATTTCCTGTCTGCAGCAGGTGGACTCAGGCTTTTGCTGAGGTTGTCCAGCTGTGGAAATGATGTGAAAGGCTGTCCAGGATCATTCTTAACTTGTAACTAAAATTTAAAAGTAAGCAATCTGGTTTTATTTTTGCACCTTTTTATAGACATTGTTTGTAAAATAAGAAAGAATGCTGATGTTTCAGACGTGTTCTGCATCTGAACAGCATGTTGGGCCACAGCTGATGGATGGACGGATGTTCCTGGGCTCTCACCCTTAGTTTCTTTTGTTTCAAACTTTTTTTGCTTCATCCTTGATGTTAACTTACTTCAGGTAACTGGAATTATATGCCTCTAATGTCTGTCTTCTCCTCTTTCTGTCCCTTACACAAGAGAGAGGAGAAAAACCAATGGGCCCTATCAGCCCCTGAAGACCAGCGTCCCCCCTTCACTCACCAAACCTCATTAACTCAATTCCCCCACACATTTCCTGTTAGTCACAATTCAGAAAGCATGCAGTCCACAGAGCAAGGCAGAGCAATTAAAGTGCTGCATTGCATATTTGCATTGTATTTATGTCTTATGGCACAGCAACACCGTCGGCCCTCGTTGCAACAACCCGATTCGCTTAGTAAACGGATTCTGGCGGATTTGACGACAGATATGAACACACTTTATAGATGAAAAGTAAAAAGCTCCACTGTTTTAATAACACTATTATATTGGATCCAATTACTGTCAAAAGATCTCATTCGATATTTTATACGGGACCCAACAGACTCCTCCTCGGGGACCCCTGTGGGTCCACAGGCCCCGTCTTGAGAAGTGATATTTGTATCATTAGCAGGTTGAATTAAATGACTCCCTGAGACAAAACTTATTATGAAAAGGTTGCTCATACTGTCAACATTGTTTGTGTGTGTATTTAGAGAAACCTGCTTCATCTGTACGGAGGTCATTTAATGCACCACTAGATGGCAGTGTTGTGTATTACAGCGGAGCAGCAGTGGACATGGCGACTTCCTGCCTGTGTGAAGCTGAAACTGCACAAATTACATCTGATTATACATGTGCTGTGTAGATCTAAATGGCCTTTACATTCAGGAGGGATGTTTATGACCACAGGCTGCAGCATATCTGCTCTTCAGCTAGGAAAATCTGATTCCCAATCAATAGGTTGGTGTAGAATTGAAATAATATAAATGTTTTTATTTCCTCAAACTTAAGGTGAAGCATCCTATCCTAAACCCAAATAAAATAATGAGCTGATCCCAGAAGTTTTACATATTTGGAAAAGCCGACATACATGAGACATATCTGGTGAGCTCTGAAACATTCACATGCAACCTTATATTTCCTAAAAATCCGACTTGGCTTCATGGTGAAACCTTTCATTATTGTTCAAATCAGTAGTTACTTTGGTGTATAAATACAATATAACGTAAGTTTAATACAGTGTTATAATACTTTTAAAAAATTCTAATTGTCTACCAGATAAACCAGGCCAGGGAATAAAAATACTAAAACTTCCAAATAAAACTCAGGATGCTTTTTGATTATTTACCATGACTGATTTAAAATCAACATTCATCTGCAGATTTACAGGATAAAATCTCCTTCGTTTTTTTTTCCTTTTCTTTTCTTTTTCTTTTGAATTTATTGAAACATATTTTTGGATTTTTTTTAAGTTTAATGTTCTTATTTTGGAAAATTTCATTGAAGGATTATATTTCAAACACGTTTTTTGTTTTTTTTTTAACTACAGTTTTATTGTTTTTTTTTAAATTTTACGAAAAATGCGAGTGAGCATTTTGATTGGATGAAGTAAAGAGCGAGTGAAGAATTTATTGGTTGATGTTATCATAGTCTGAAAATAGACTGTAAGCTGTAAAAATTCCCACCAGGGACAACTTTGATCCATTTTGATCTTAATAAGAAATACTGAGATAGAACATGATTTTCTGGTAATTCTGTTTCAGTGTAAATAAAATGAAAACATACTAATAAATGCTCATGTCACGAGCAAGCTTGAATCTGATTCAACTTGTTTACTTTGTCTGAAAAATGCACAACGATGAGATTTTGTGGTGAACTGGTTCTAAATAAATACAGCAAATTGTATTAAATTTATGCAGCATGCTCAATAATGCATAAAATAAAGTAAAGTTAAATTTGATACATAAGTAATTGCATTATCAGGAAAACACACTTCAATTAAGCTAGTGCAAAGCAGTGGATATGAAGTTACCCTGAAGCTTTTATTTCCATAACTTCATGGGCTCGGAGCAGCTGCACATTACAAAGAGAGGTAAACAATTTTGATTAAAAGTTGTTCACCAAATGAGTCAAACTAACACGAAGTGGATCAAACTTATTGTCCAGTGAACACAACAACAAAACAAAAACAAAAGGAACGAGGGGGTGCTACGGTAATATCTAAATGAAGTTTACTTTATTAACACCTGTTATGGTAAAACAAGGAATAATGAGAGAGAGGGGGGTTGAGGGGGAGTGGGCGATGGTGGGGGGCACAAAGAGAAAAGAAGAGTTGCCTCCAGAGAATTCTGTTCTCATTAGGCCCTTACTCCATTTATTAATAGCCAGTCATTGGGGTTGCAGGGAAATTTCCGTTGCCTGCCACTATGCATGTAGGAGTGATTTTTCTTTCACTCAATTGGCTTACCGTCGCACTATTTGGCTTGTGTGTGTGTGTATGTGTGTGTTTCAAGCAACTCTCTCTCTCCTTTTGTTTCTCTCTCCTTCTCTCTGTCTTGCACACTTCAGTGGAAAGCTGTCAAAGTTATTGGGAAAGTAAGAATGGTGTACAAGCTGATAAAAATGTCCTGCTATTGGTTGTCAGACATGTCAATAAGGTGTGTGTTCATGTGTGTGTTGAACGTTTTTTCTGCTCAGCTCATTTAATGTGCTTTATGAGCACAGGGTATACATTACCTTTCATTTTCATTTAATTTTTCACTCTTCATTTATCATTTTATGTCAGTTTGAATTTTGTGAATCTAAGTATAAATCTGCATGAGACATTAAGATGTATAAAAAACACAAAGAGAAACCTCAAACCACTGCCCAACAGGACAATTAAAGACTTTACAGATTCTTCTGTGCTAACAAAGTTCATTTGATACAATCATTTGCAATGAGAGGCTGAATGTGGACTGCATTGTGCCAGGCTGCAGGGATGGGCTGCAGGACTGCAGGAATGCTGGGCTGCAAGGCTGCAGGGCAACAGGGATGCAAGGCAGCAGGAAAGCTAGTCGCCATTTGGGTATAGAATTTCTTCTGAAAGCTGACACTTGAGAATGATATGCAGATTTGAAACGGCTTTGTCCCTGTTTTTAGTTTTGGTTGGCCTTTATGGTGCTTTATCTGTTGAAACATTCATTTTACATCATGTCATAATCCAACAACTGGGCTGTCCTGAAGACATCATGTCACCATGGTGACTGGGATTAAAAGAGTTCAGCTTCAACATTTTTAGATGTGAAAACAATGGCTTGGATTTTACTTCTTTTTCTTATAGCAAATACAAAATGTAATAACTATGTATTTTACTATGTAAATAGTAGAATGAGTCATTTTTACTGTTCAGCACTAAATTCAGATCCATTACAGGCCAGGGAATAAAAACTGAATTATAGAATTTGTGAAGAGAGATTTTCTTATCAAAAAGTTTTTTGCCCTAACACAGTCAAAATGATTGCCAGGTCTAAAAATGTCCATGATGGCATCATCTTGATGTGCTTTAAGTGGAGGTCCAGATGCAGATCAATGGCAGCATTGTCACAAAATCATACAGTAGAAAGGGAAGTTTCATCTTGATAAAACAAGCCTACTTTTTTGTCAGTAACAATGCCACTAAAATGGAATAACTACAGTAAATAAATACAGTTTACCACCACTATAAAAGAAAAACATCTCTGCAATGTCTGATCAACTTGGGTTTGAGGCATAACGGAGCAGAACAGAGCACTGGGAGATGTTGTGTGGGGTTACCACAGGCTCTAATCATTTATTCTATTCATTATCAATATATTAATTTTCTTTTTTATGTTTATTATATGGTTCATAATGTAACAGTGTGAGTAGCATGTAACATGTAACTGGCAGGGTCAGTGTGTTACTGCAGTGCTGATATTTACAGTGCCATTGAACATGTCAGAAGCTCTGAGATCACCAACCTGTCAATCAAAACAGTCAACTATGATCTATGATTGGCTAGAAATTAAGATTTTAATTCTGATTGTGTTTTCAATACGTGTGTGTGTGTGTGTGTGTGTGTGGGCAGAGGATAGAGTGAGTAGGGAGCTGAAGTTAGAAATATTAGGTTGTTAACATAGCTAACACAGTTTTGGTTGTTCATATCCACCACTTAAAGCCCAACCCAAGAAAAACTGGGGAGAAAAGTGCAATTTTCCTAATATGAAGTCTTTAATTGGCCCAGAATATGGAAAAAAATCAACAATTTATTACTGTTTAGTCTCAAGCAGCATGGTGTCCATTTGGGGAGCAGAAGATAAATAATACCAGGGTTTTTTAGCAAAGTTGTTATGATGCAAAAATTCTATGAAACTATGAATCAAATAAGATATGTTTGGCTCGTCTCTGAGTGTGTGAAGAAGGATTTAAGTGAAGAAAGCTCATTTTATTCTGCCCTCTTTCTCCTGAATCATACATGTTTGTGTTTAATGCATCCAATCACACACAAACACATACAAACAATGCATGTGCCATTATGCTACTGCTGCATGTTACATCCACATATACACAAACACAGAGGCCACCGAAGCACCCTAATCCACAATCTGTGTTTGAAATGCAGGGGCAGGGTCAAGGATTACAATAAACTATGATGATCGCATAATACAGGAATTCTTATTCTAGTGGAGGGCCTGATCATCGCGACTCCGGCATGCCCAGCAAGGAGGAAGACGGTGAGGGGGTGGGAGGGGGGCAATGAAGCAGAGAAGGCAGGTGGAGGAATAAAATGAAGGAGAGGAGGGGAAAAGAGGAGATATAAGGAGGAGAGAATGGAACAAGAGGGTTGAAAAGACAGATGAAGAAGAAAACAAAACAGTGAAACGAATGCCAGGTTTAAGTGTGTATGAGAGCATATGGTCTCCATGATTTGGGTGAAGATGATTTAATGTCTCAAAAAGACAACAGTCATCTTTAACTGAGTCCCAGTGAAACACGTGTTGCATAAAAATAAGATGATTGAAGTCTGAAGAAGGAAAAAAATATGGAACTTAACATCTTTATTTAACAAACAGGAGGCTCAGTGTCATGTGGAAGATCCATACACAGCCACAACAGCCTGGTACATCCATCCTCATGCTGGTTCCACACTGGATGGCATCCAATTTTTCACCTGGCATCTATCAGCATTCGGCTGTGATTGTGTTGGTCTCTCTGGTACCAACAGCAGCCCAAGATGATCCAACAAGTGTTCAGTGGTCAGGACTGCAGGCAGGTCCTCCGATCTCTGGAAGTGGGAACACTGTTGAACTGGGCAGTTAACGCTGAGAAATTTTGGTGTTCAGATCTGATCCAGTTTTCACCAAAATATTACCAGTATGATCAGCAGGACAGGCAGCCAGATTAGGGCTGTCCCGATCCGATACCAGTATTGGGTATCGGCGCCGATACCAACAAAAATACACGTATCGGAAAGTATCGGCCTGCATTGAAATATGCCGATACTGTTGCCGATACCAGGCAATCAACATTTTCTATCCAGCCCTTTTACCTCAACACCCTTTACGAGATCTCCCTAGTAGATTTTCTACAAGGTTTACTCAGGTTGATTTTTCTTAAAACAGAAAGGTGAAATGTGCTGTGTGTTACACAAAGTCTTTACATTTATTTTAAATTAACTCATTGGTTGATAATTAATGACTCACTATTTCTCACACCTTCTGTTGTGGACTTTTTCAGTTACACCTTAAGGTTTTGAGGTCAGGTTTGACCCAATATTTTGCTCATAACAAAATGTAAGTATCGGTATCGGGTATCGACCGATACTCAACTCTCTGTATCGGTATCGGAAGTGAAAAAGTGGTATCGGGACAGCCCTAAGCCAGATAACACCATGTTGATCTACATCACTTCCTGTCTCTGCTTTACTGGATGCTTTCACATTGGAAGAGAAGCCAACCAGGAGAGCCCCTGGTTTACATGAGGACCAGAGTTCAGGTCTTTGGTCCATACCAGAGTGAGAATGTGTGTTTACACTGCTCCATACAGCCTCCATACTATCAGGCCTCAACAGTATCAGACTTATTGCCAGGAAGCTTTGTTCTATACAGAGATAATCTATCAAACACTCTCTTACTGGCTTTTTCTGCCAGTACATATGGTATACATTAATTATTGTTTCCTTAGAGGCTTTTAAATGTTTGCATTTTTTCACCAACATTTGGAAAAGTGAGAATTGGATTGGTACAAGCAGGATTGTCACTTCAAGAATAAGAGATCCAAACTGGAGTGAAGAAGAGGATGACAGAGCAATGAGGACAGTAAGAAGACTAGGGAAGGACAAGATCAGGTTAGCAGAGCTGTCCTGAAGACACCGTCTGCCTCTTTTCTTGCTGTCTCGTCTCTGCTAAAATGGATCTCTGCTGGCTGAATAATGCTGATGCTCCCAACCGGTTGATCTCTGATCAGATAGAGAAAATCGGGGTAGGTAGCCTATAAACATGACTGTGAGTGTGGACCTCTGCAACTATGAAAATCTATTTACACTCTGTATGTTTGTGTACGTTGTCTTCACAGATTCTGAAAGTACTCTATAAAAACACAGACGCCTGAGCATGTAATTGCATGAGTGTGTGTATGTGTATGTGTGTGTGTGTATGTGTGTGTGCATTAACATTCATGGAGCCAGCAGGGCATGTCAGAGCCCATAATGACCACAGAGAGAAGGTCCAGGGGTGTGGGAGGGCCAACGGGGTGCCTGGGGGTTTGGATGCTGATGGAAACCTGCTGATGAGAGACTGCTTTACCAAACTGTCAGACGAGGGTGTGTGTTTGAGAGAAATATACAGAAACTAACATATACGGAAGAATACACTAATCAGTTGCAGAATCAAGAAGTTTGACAAGTAAAGTGGGCAAAATCTTTCTTATCCGTCTCTTTAACCCCCACCCCCCCGCCTCTCTCTTCCCTTCAGGGCCAGGGATGGCAACACTATGACCCTAGAGGAGCAGCTTTCCCCAGCAGGACACACAAAAATCGCTTATGAGGTTTTTTATCAGACCTCTTAACCCTCTTAGACTGATCTGATGACATCTTTGAGAAGCAAACCCCACCCACAAAGGCCTACCCCAGAACCCACCAGGCCCCAAATGATCCAGGGCTGTAGCCCACCTGGTTGATCCTGCTAATAACACATGATTGTCTGTCAGATTAGGCCAAGCAAGTCTAAGTGAACCTGGTTGCTATAGTGAAACTGGAAAAGGCGAGATAGGTCACCAGCCCATCACAGGGCAGGACTGACATTCATGCTCTCTCACACCTACTGCCAATTCTGAATCAACACTTAACCTAACATGCTTATCTCTGACCTGTGGGAGGAAATGGAGCGCTCTGGGGGAAAAAAACAAAAAAAACCCTGCAGCCACAGTAAATAAGTGCCTCTAAACGAGACAGGAGATACATCACAGCTTTGATACCCCCAATATGAACAAAATATTATGTTGGTCGTTTGTCTGTACCATAAAATATGAATAATTTTTCCAGTTTCCAGGAAAATACCTTTGCAATTTCATGCTTCTAGAAGTCAGAAATATGTGCAATGTGCAAACACATTCTCATTTCCAACTCATCACATGCTGTCACTAGATCAAGAGTTCTTTGCATCAGTTTTCATTGCTTGGGTTACGCCAATCTTGTCTCTTTCTGATGCACAGGGAACTGCTCTATAGCTGCATATTGCCAATTATCCTGCAACAGTAAGTGATGCTCTGGCTGTATCGGCAGTGAATGACAACAAAAAAACATTGTTTTGACCGGCCGGCTTATCAACAGCTTACACAGGTTGCATACGGGTTTTTCTTTCTACGTGTAACTATGGAAATGCATCCTGGGAATATTTCATTATTAGCAGGGGAAACCTTGGACATTTTAACCCCTTAAGCCCAGAGGGGTCTTTTTGGGGTTTCTGCTGGAAAATTACAAACTCAAAAATAAATGATTATTTCTCTTGTAAGCATCGCTGTGTTAAAGTAATTGATGGCGGAATAAAAAATATTCTCTTCACCTAAATTATATTTTTGCATTTTATTGTATGGCTCCTTTGAAAATTTGCTGCAGTAGACAAAAACGAAAGAAAACCATAAATAAATATGTGGGCATGAGCTTGTCAAAGATTCATGTAGCTTAAGGAAAACAGATAGAAGTTGGTGGTTTTAAATGAGGTCCTTGTGATCCAATGAGGAATCTAGGACATGAAACCCTCTCCCATTGTCTTTAAACTTATCTCTAGCTTTTCTATGGTAGAGCATTTCTTTTAGGATGTTATTTTATCCAGAAGTAGATAAAACGTGGAAGGAAATTCTGCACAGAAACACAGAAATAAAGTTGATATTTTCTGTAAATCTGGAAAGCTTTGTAACTCTGGCTTGGATCGACTGATTTGTGATTGGTACTCATTTTAATCATGTGATGCAGTAAATTTACACCGATGTCAATATGGTTATATCCATATAGATATATAGAGGCCGCATTCAGCGCTGCTGGCCGCTAGAGCGACGTGCTGTTAGGGCGGCCATCTTGGTTCAGACCACAGTGACAGATCTGCTTGCTGTCGCAGTGAAAACGAAGCACTCGAAT
>JAVQJG010128633.1:0-11533 GCA_036024015.1 Craterocephalus amniculus | reverse complement strand
CCAAAGCGCTGTACAATATAAGCAAAAGATAGAATAGAATGCATACAAAAGAATATAAAAAACAATAAATAAATCTTCAAAATAGTGCATCAAGAATCACTCAGTTTTTTCTTTATAGCCATAGCAAAAATACGCAACAAAACCTGAAAAAAGCCATTAAAATGCTTTAATTTGAAAATATTTGTGATTGTGTACATTTCTAAAGGTGTCCAAAAACTTTTCCACCACTGCATATAACTGGATCGAGGATGTTTATGCGCAAGCTGGACTAAACAGGAATTTTATGTTCAGCTTTTAAAATGACCCAACAACAACAATTTGTTGTTACGCTGAAGAAAGAACCTAATTGGATTGTAAAGGACTCTTTTCAATGGAAAAATATACATCTCAGAAACATTTTACAGAAAACATCAATCAACTTAAAGGCTCAATTTAACAGTTTTTGTTCTGATTTAAGTAGTGCTCTGTAACATGGATCCACACCACGCCGGATTCAGCAAAGAAACAAAAGAACAGAAGAAAAGAAGATGAAAAGATAAGACAAGAGTCAACATTTGACTGACTTTTAGTGGCAGAAAAGAGCTCAGAGAAGAGGCAGGATGCAGAATAGCCGTCACCCATGGCCTCACACTGACAAACGCTGCCAAAGTTCAGTAGTACAACTTTAGGCGACCCTACTGAACTTTGGCAGATTGGCGAGTTGTGAGGTTTCCCAGCCTCATGACGTCGCTTGGCAACCACTGCTTCAGAAAAAACCCGATTATCAGTGTGCTGCCAAAACCAGTCAGAAACACAGAAGTAAAGTGTTGCTTTGATTGTGTTGATGCTGCCTGGTGTGATGAGCGAATTCCTGGCCTTTTTTAAGCAATGATCACATGACGATGTTTTAGACGGATGTTCCAATAACAGCCGGCATCCCACCAGTGAGCTGCTGGGACTTTGCAAGGGTTGAGCATGAGATAATAACAAAGCCTGAATCCAAGTACATTGTGGGCATAACCAGAGTGTGTGTTTCTGTGTGTGTGTGTGTGTGTGTGTGTTTGTGTACACTAACCCTGTCAGCAGCAGCTCTTGATGTTTGGGTGGAGGTGCCAGATTTTTCCCGCCACATATCGGCCAACTCTACACAGACGGGAAAAAAAAAAAAGCCAAATTAGCACTGAATGAAAATCTGCATCAGAAATAATCTGCATATTGAATTCCACTGAGGAGAAAAACATTTCCTTCTCTCTCCCATGTCATCATGACCTCAGCCCAAACCTGAGCACAGAAAACGTCTTCAGCAGCTCCGCTTGGCTGCCAGCCTCTCTGCTCTGGCCGCACACAGACAAACAAAGAGGCTTGATTTATGCACGAAACAGCTGTGTGTGTCTGCGTGCACGTGTGTGTGAGCCTAATCTGCCACTGATCAAACAGCTGATCCAAGCTAAAAGACTTTGTAAAGCCTTTAACTGCTTACACCTGCTCTGTAAGCTCACAGACCAGCAGCAGGTCACATTCATGCTCGTTTCCTCTGCTCATAGTTCAGATCAGCTGGCACAATGAGTCTATTTATAAACACGCAACTAGACTTATTCTTAGTGTTAAAACTGTCATTTTCCTCCAGCAGATACCAATTTAGATGTCTGTGAGCTCTGCAAAAGCGAACCAGCGACTACAGAGAACCACGATCAGCCATATTGTGTTTTAACAAGTTTGCTTTAAGCTGCTTAACTCGGATTTCCTGCCAGTGAATATTTGTGCGACGCGTTTAAGCCAGTTTCCACGGTAATCCTGATGTTCGCCGATGCTCATTCACCGACAGGGCTGACGCCGATCTCACCGTTTGTGTCCGCTGTCGGCCCTGTTGTGCTTTCCCGGCGTTGATCAGCCTCTCCCACAGTTTGGGCGGGACGCTGGAGATGTGGCAGGAGCAGGTGATGGCGGAGGAGTGCAGCGGGGCGAGGTAGGGGGTCGGCAGAGACGGCCAGCCGGAGGTCTGGAGATCAATCACCACCAGCTCCTCTTCCAGCAACACGACCAAAGCCGACGGGTCGTCAAACTCTGTAGAGAAGAAGCCAGATTCAGGACAGAGGGAAAGGAATTCTTGAGCCAAGATAGGAAGGAAAACGATATCAGGTCCATTTTTGTAACCCACCTTTCTCCTGCTCAATGCTGTGCACAGTGAAGAAGTCGATCACTCGAGATGTGAAATCAAAAGTGACATGCTCCTTGTCCTGTTGAATGGTAAGACAGTGGCGGTCGCCATAGCTGGCTCTGGGCATCCCTCCGCTGTATAACAGCACCGGGGAACTGCACAGGCAAAATACAGAAAACATCAGCTCTCCTTCATGTTTATGTGACATTCTGAGCAATACAAAGCCAGATTTCCTGTTACATTATCAGAGTCCTGCTGGCTGTAAACTTCATAAAATCTTTATTCACGTTCAATCCTCTAAGTAACAAAACATGCTGATTAACTCTGTTCCTCTATGAGGCAGAAACAGCTCGGAGGAATTTGTTGAAAGAAAACGGATCATCTTCATAAAAAAACGTTTTTAACTTAGCTAACCTGGCAAAGTTGAACATGTCTGTCACTTAGCAGCAGCTTTAAAATTCAAGCTAATCGTTTTTAGCCTTTAAAAAAAATTCGATTCTTGGAAATTTTGAAAGGATTCAGAATCTTGATGAACAAGAATCTCGATTCTGATTAAAAACAATTTTTTTCCACCGGTCCTAATGAAAACTGTCTGGATGGACATAAAAACAAAGACAGCAGATTAAAGCCTAAAAGAGCTAAAATGTGACTTGTGGAATTCACTCAAAAAAGCAAATCTGACCAAGCTGAAGCATCACAGTCTCATCTGTATGATGCAGCATTTAAAAACTAGCAGCAGATTTGCAGCCGTCAGGTGAAAAAACATGCCGGAACATCAAACCTACTTTACTTCAACACCCTGCATGCCTCAAACCAAACGCTGTCACACAGCGGCATGTGAACTTTACTTGCACATCTTTTGCACATGAAGAAAGAAAAGCCGACACCCACCCTGCCTGTGTCGTCCTCCAGAGGATCTTGTTAATGGCTTTGCAGGGAAATGGACCTGAAACAAGAAATGATTAACCGTTAAACTAACAAAACCAACATGATATTGTTCTCATCTACCATATCTCTGTGAGCAGAGATGCTGATAGGTTTTCGATGAAGCGAGTCCCAGGACCCACGGATGGAGATCTGAGTGGGTCACCAGGAATTAAATGGGTCGCCAGTAAAAAAGTTGCATTTTTTTCTAATTCCAAAACTGTAGTGTTAAACTGCATTTGACTGTGGTGTGACATGGTTATAATTGACAGAAATATTCAGAAATGTAACAGAAACAAAACAAATGAATTCGTGATTTGAAATGGAAACCAGCAGTCCCAGATGTAGAAAACAGGATGGATATGACATCAAATGGCGCCAGTATTTTCATCAGTGCCAGTGGAGAACATTTTAATCATTTTATCACAAAGCGTCTCCTCAACCTTGAAACACTGATGTGAATGATCTAATCGTCGATTTTAAGCTACTTTCTCTGCCAGTACAGAACCGAATCGCTGAAAACTACAACATGGCCGAAGGTGGTGGAGTCGAAACGAGTAGAATGGTCTGTGACCTGGAAGGGGGCGGGGCGTGAAATGTCTCGGTTAAATTTACATAGATAGGACAGAAACGAATCTCTCATTGACTGTAAAGAAACACCTCTGAACAGGGGTTTAGAAGGGGTGTGTGCAGCTATACTAACAGCGACTTCAGACCAAAGGATTGCAGTTTTGCTTCATATAAACCATAAATAAATGATTTGCATATTAAAAGGAAAGATTTAAAAGCATGATACATTCCCTTTAAGTTTGCATCTTTAATTGAAATTAAATCCACTGTGACCGACTGTTGTTTTGGTTGTGACTAAACTAGCTTGTCATGTCACTGTGCACAGCAATCACGTCAGAGTTAACATAGCGCTTGTCTGGTCTGCTGACAACAGCATTTCTTTTGCTGATTTATGTGATTTTCGACACAAAAATTGGTAATTTTTCATAGAAAAAACAAAGTGCATTCCCAGGGCGCCTCCATGGTAAGTTTACTGCATCCTTTCAGGTGTTACTGCGCCGGGGATGCAGGACGCGTACCAAGCAACGTCACCGGCAAGAGAGCATTGGGTTGGACAAAAATAGGTAAAACTATCAAGTTATATTCTGACAAAGTTAAAAAAAAAAGAAAAAGGTTAAACTTCCTGAACTTGACTATAGATCATCTAGAATCCCACCAACGAGAAACACAAACTCTGACTTTGCTCATTAATCAGCTGCGAGTCACCCTACATTACAGGCTCAAACACGCACCAACAATGTGTGGAGTGTGTGTGGTAGCACTCTGTGTGCATTTCTCACCATACGGGATGGTGGAGGACACCGGCTGGTGATTGTAGGTGTTGCCGCTGGTAACAGGCCACACAGAATAGCCCCCATCATTGTGGGAACTGACAAACAGGTTTCCAGATCGCTCCCACACCAGACTCTCCAGCTGCTGCACGGCGGCACACACACAAACACACACAACCATCAGACCCACCATCGACCCACCGACTACACTAAAGAGTTAAAAAGCTAAATTTCTGGAGTAAAACCAGTGAGATAAACTGAGTACCTGCTTTCCCAGAAACAGCTGCTCAGTATGACGGCTGCTCAGATCACACAGGACCACCAGGCCTCGGCTGTAGCCAATCAGAATCTTCCCTGGCTGCTGAGGATGCTCCTGAAGAGATTCCACGGGTCCTAAAGATTTCCCACATCTGTAGTCATCTGGCAGGCTGGAAGAGGAAAAATTAAAACCGTGTATCACCACCACATCTGTAGCTTCTTCCATAAAGGCACTGCTGGACTCTAATCCAGGAAGCCATAAATCACCATTACTTCCTGTTAAAAACACGCCGGCGTAATCGTCTAATGATACGGTTGCCATAGAAACAAGGAGGTTACTTCAGACAAGTCTCAGAGCATCAGTGAAAAAGTATTTAAATGTGACCAAACCTCCAAAGATTGAATGATGAGAAAGATTGAAAAATGAGGTCAACCGGTGATCAAAAATTAATGAAGATTAAATATGGAGGAGAACGAAGTCCTAAATCATCACTTAATGATGGAGAGCTCCATCACTCACATTAACGGCTTCACAGGAAACCTGTGGAAGCTGTGAGTTATCAGCAGATATTAAACTGCGGAAAGCTTTCTGGTTCGCGTGCGTCAAACGACTGAGGCACGGATAAAACCCTGAACACAGCATTAAAACCATCTGAAGGAATGAAAACAGAACGGGCTGCTTTTCCAGCAACAACGGTGAAATCAACGAAATGCTAGAGCTGGTGAGCCAGACATTCCTCTGAGGCAGCAGAGGAATGTGGAGCAGGACACACCCTCAAGATGTCAGAGGATTCCCTAAGCCATGGACTGGGAAAACTGCGGGACAAGACGGGGGAGCAAAGAAAATAAAGAGACAAACGGAGCAGGAGGGATAAACGCAGCAGGTTTCCTGCACTCTTTAGTGCAGATGAAGCAGAACCATCACACACACCCGCCCACACACTCCGACAGTAAACGCCGGCCCTGCTGCTGCTGAGGAAGATCCTCTCCGGAAGCACAGAGGCCGAAACATTCCCAACAAAGCATTCCATTGTCTCCGGCTCTCCGTTCCTAAGTATTTTTAGGGAATTGAGCATCCTGCCGCTGAGCCCTGGTGGTGAGCCTGTGTGTGTGTGTGTGTCTCTGTGTGTGTGGATTAACATGCGCATGTGTCTCTCTGCATGTGCACGTTGGATATTCAGCTGAAAGTCTTCCCAACCGGAACACCACGTTTTGGCAGCCGGCACAAAGCATCACTGTCTAAAACCTGCCCTCCTCCTTTGCACAAACACAACAAACACACACACACACACACACCTTATCAGAGCTTTCATTATGCTTCGGTTGTACTCACTTTCCTAAACAAGCCCGGTTAATGAGGGACGGCCACAGCACAACAGATAAAGAAGCTAGTTTCCGGTATCAAACCCACGCAGGTTTGTCATTTTGCCATCATTCAACATCTTTTATATTTATTCGATGATTGCCCATTTTTGTTTTTGTGCCAACAATGTGTCTGAACTCTCCACCGTTTTTTTCCTCTCTTTTTTTAATAGTTCATTGTCATCACTGCACATCGCGCTACATGACCGCTGAGTCGATGTTGGTCCTCAGACAGTGCGGGTTTTCAATGATTACATGTGACTGACAGTTAGCGGTCAACAGAAGCAAACAGCCCATCGGTCGCTGATATAGAATGAGGGAATTAATTATATCCTTGTTATGGTCACTGAATGTTGTTTTTTTTTATCATTTTAGTACACATCCACTTTAATTTCAGTCAAACTTTTTAATACACATGTGCTTCTGATCCTTAATAAAGTGCATTTACCTTAAGGCTGTAAACTTAAACCGTCTCCTCGGTAACTTAACAAAAAATTATAATTGATATATATATATATATATATATATATATCTTATTGTGATTAAGAAAAAGATTAGTAATATAAAATTTGGTTCATATCACCCATAACTACTGCACACTTCGAGTTAATGTAAAAGCACAGATGGAAACTAAAGCTTAAAAAATTTGTGTTCATGACAGGATCATCCCTGACAGGTAAAATAAGGACGGCTGAGTACAACTATTAGGCTAGTAATTGAATAAATTAGTAAAAGCTACAATCAACTGGCCTTAGTTCTGCTCATCACACTCAAAACTTTACATTATTTGGCATAAAGTAACCAGAGAGAAGATCAATGTTCAGGTGGATGAGATGTGTCGTTTTCTCCGAAAAAGAAAGAAAATATTCGGCTTGTGGACCCTGAACCCCCCGAACCTGACACCGCCTGCTGCTGCTGCTAAGGTCAGCTGGGACGTTTGTTTCTGCAGGTGTGTGTGTGTGTGTGTGTGATCTGCTCAGCTGGATACAAGTGAAGGAAACTCGAGTGTTTAGACTTTATTGGACGACACATTGTGACAGAGGATGGAGAAGAAAAAACAACGTTGAGACCCCGACAGAGAAACTAAACATCAACAGTTATTTGTTGCATTTTTGGCCTTAAAATTACAATTAAAAAAATGAAGATTTTTATCTTTTATGATTGAAAGTATTTATTGAAACAGGCTTTATTGGGTGTTTTTTTGATGCAGCCATCTCACCTCTGCACGACCTGGTCCTGGAGCAGCGTCTGGTTCTCCTTCAGCGAGAGGCGGGGCAACTCCAAGAAGTACACGCCCCCTCCTTCTGTTCCCATGCAGAGCAAGTCACATGACTTTAGCAAGAGGAGGACCGTCACACAGGTGGCGCTATGAAGAAAATATAAATTTGTCCACTGTTATTTTTTTTAAAAAATAATCCAATCAATTAAATCTACATCTTCCAAATATCTGAAAGAGCTTCGACTATCACAGGTTACCTGCAGCTTTCGATGCCGGGTCTTCCAGGGAGACTATAGCTTTCCACTTCCTGGAGGGAGACCACGCCCTCTTTCTTAGCTCCTCCCACCTCCCTCGGTGGCCCTGCTACTAGTTCCCACAGATGAACCGTGTTGTCATCCAGCAGCGACAGAAGACGACCCTGATACACATGATGATACACATTTATTGGGTCACTGTTTCTTTTTGGTTGAATTCTCATGTTCAAAGGGAAACTGGCCTCACCTGACCGGGCAGGAAGTGGATCTGTGTGACGGCTGTGGTATCTTTGTGCAGACCTGTGAATTCCACACCTGGGGCCCCATAGCTGGAAAGATCTCGTCAAGGAAATCCACAAATTGGTGAATATTTAGGAATTTGATTGATACCAAGAAAGGGAAGATTTGTAAGACAGCAGCAGTACATACATGAAAGGTAACCTAAAGACACATCCACCTGAGGGATTACCACAGATTGTATGAATGATACATGCAGATGTTTGTGTTTTCTATGGATGAATATTTATAGTAAATCTACAGCAATTTTTGTCCTTTCTATACACTACTACACACTACACTACTATACACTGTCCCATTCAACTAAATAAATCTAAATAAAGACTTGGAAATAAAGTCAACATAGAAAAGTCTTCAAAATGCAAACCCATGCTGTCATCATTCAGGAGGAATCCTCTCTGTATACCAAGGTGTTGCATTAGATATAGTCCCTCTAGTATGTCTTGAAGCGGACTGAACCACATCATCTGCCAAAACCAAAGACCCGAGTCCACTAAACCAGACCCCATGCCCTGGCTGCCCCTAAATGGTCTCCCCATAAAAGCAGGCAAACGTATCACACCAGTCCTACAGGGACTGATGGCTCCGATCAGAGTCCAGAGCCCCGTTATACCAATGAACTCCTAATAATGTTTGTCCCCAAAAGAGAAAAGATGCATTTAAGGTCACAGAGCACTTGCAGACTGGTGAGAGCATAAAGCTGATCCACAACCAAGGCATTAGGTAGAAGATGTTTGTGGCTGTTCAGAAAGCAGAGACTTAGTGAGTTTTTGAATAAAGCGCATGCGGTCGACCAACCTCTTTGAATCCCAGCTCCCTCCGTGGCCACTTTTTAAGTCCCATTACTTTCACAGCTGATGTATAATGACAATTATATATTTTAAGATTTTAATTAATCATAGCTTATGGGGCAGTGAACCCATTTACATCTAATATTGCAAATTTATTAAAACAAACATCTTCTATTAACATCTTCAAATCATGAAATCAGTACAACATCAAACCAGAATATCAGCTGTCACTGTCCTTCCATGAGTAAGTGCTGATCTTTCTGAGCAGCTTTCAGATCACAAACGCAGCGTAAGTGAATATCTACATGACACCACTGTGTGTGCGTACACACAACCTTCCTCCTGAATCCCTTGTTTTTAAATAGAAACTAAAATCAAATGAAACTGGGTGGACAGAGTGTTAAAAGATGGAGCTGTGGTTTCGCTGTAACAGTGAAGGAGAAATTAGAGCTCTGTAACAAAGCTCATAGCAATTACCAACATCAGATGACGCAGATGGCCAAATCCACCACAGTGCGTGTCTGCGAGTGTGTAATCAGCATCAGTCTTCACAACCCTCCCTTTGTTAGCCGGGGAAATAAAGACTACTCTCAGCAACAGTGACGACATGTACGCCACCGAGCTAAAAGTGGGCTTACTTGTGAATTAACACACACTCCCAAAAAACTACACATTTAGAGAAGTGACACAGATAAACACACTGCTTACATAAGCCTGTGGGAATGTGGATTAAAAATGCAGGGAAATAAAAGGAATTCTCCTGTTTGTTATAAAGAGCTGGTTTTCAGGAATACCTTTGTTCTCATCATCTTCTAGTTTGCATTTTCTAACATGCATGTTTCCCCCACATATCCCAGTTCAAACTCCATCCTTCCACCAATTACAATCTCAATAAACATTCTTCAGCGTGACACAGATCTTCTTAACCATCAATCTCCTTCACTTTCCACCACCTTCATACTGAGAGAGAGGGGCCTGAGAAGAAAGAGGGGCCTGAAAAAACCTCCAGCATCCCCTTTATTACCTCCTCTTCCTCCTCCACCCGGACTGTGAAGAGGAGGGAGGGTGTGCTTCTCCTCATTCACCGCTTCTCCACACTGATCCCCTGGAGACCAGGCTGAGTGTTATACTAGCATTCCTGAGTGTTGTCACTTCCTGTCCCGGCGTTTTATGCACTCCAGCAACACATGCCTCAGACAGCTGGACGTCAAGGTGCGAGGGGAGCAATCATTTCATGGGTCATGCACTGTAGGTCCACATGCACGCTGCACTGGATCAGGCAAATAATGACCAAGGAAAAACTTTTCTGCCAGGTTTAGAAAACATTTTTTTAAACCCTGCTACAGAGGGAGGCCGTTTAAGTTAGCTACCCACTGAGGAAGAATTAAAGCAACATTAAAGCAACTAAACTCGTCACATTACAAGATGCAACTTCTATCTTAAGATCCACAAACTGAGAAGCATCTCTGCAGCGAACGGAGTTGACAAAAAACAAGTTTAAAAGAGCTTCAAAGACAGATGTGAGGAATCTGAGGAGAAGAGAGAAAAAAAATCAGGCCGTGTTAAAAAGATCAGAGAGACTGGGAGCAGATGGACAGCTGTGGTTTGTGTGCATATCCCAGAGATGTCATGTTGGCCGAAGCTCATTCAACACAAACACAATCCCCCTTCATGCACCCCAGGGCATTTTGAAACTGGCTAAAAAAGCTGTCAGCGCATAGAGGGAAGAAGACCGCTAATGACTGTTTCAGACTGTTTGAGGGCTTCGACTCTTAACCAGCCTGTTGAACCTCTTACACAAAACAGACTGAGATCATCTCCACTTTCAAACTGTCGTCCCCACATCCCCGAATAAAAACCCTGACAGTCAGGAAAGCAACTGTAAACTGCAGACTTTTTTTGCCGTTAAGAGAAGCTTAAAAGGCACGAGTCTCACATCAGATACACTTCCTGGAGTTGGTGTCAGAGGACAGCTGGTCGAGGATTTCCCAGCGATGATGTCATCACTTGCTCGGATGTAGTCCCCCTTTCTTGAGCGGCTCACTAAAAGTTTGTTTATGCCTGGATTAAGCCCCCTCCCCCAAAAGGGGTCTGCTCATTGGTCAGTATTACAAGTTTAGATGTTTAGGGACAGATGTAGAGCCGGGCAACATATTGAGATTTTCAGACAGAGACTTTGTCAAGTGAGATATAGAATAAGGGAATATCGTTTATATCTGGTTAGAGATACTTTTAACTCTAAACAAGCTTTTTTAGCATTTTGCACAACTGCACCTTTATCATATTGATTGAGTGGTATTTTTCATTATTTGAATTCACACATATTTTAATTTCAGTCATTTATTTTACTGCACGTGCTTCCGATCCTTAATAAAAGTGCATTTAGCACTGAAGGCTGTAAATTTGAACCGTCTATTTGTTAAGATGACCAAATAAATTTATATTGAGATATATATTGTGATTAAGGAAAAAATGATTGAGATTGGAAAACTGGTTTATATCGCCCAGCCCTATGTAGATGCAACCACACTGCTACATGTATGCATGTTCAGGTTTGTTAATAATCTTCCAATCTACAAGAAATCGTGACATCTGAACCCTCACGGCTGGCTGGGAGAACGGGGATGGGAAGTTGAAGGGATTTTGGAAACATCAACATTGTTTTTACCCACAGAGGGGAGAACAGCAGCAACGGAGGAAGCAGAAAAGGTGCCAGCACTACAACATAATGCTAAGCAGCAAGCTTCCATGCAGATATTTAGCCCCATATTAACTTTAAAACTCTTTTCCATTTGACACAAATCCCAACAGGGCTGCACGGTGATGTAGTGGTTAGCACTGCGGCCTCACAGTGAGAAGGCCGCCGGTTCGAGTCCCAAGTCGGTCGGAGCCATATTCCGGCTGAGGAGGGGTTTGAAACTGTGGCCTTCCTGTGTGGAGTTTGCATGTTC